>CM033643.1:8212191-8369691 GCA_019512145.1 Engystomops pustulosus | reverse complement strand
CGTACACAGGATAGACCACCGGTACACAGCATAGATTACCCGCACACAGCATAGACTACCCGCATACAGCAGAGACTACCTGCACACAGCAGAGACTGCCCATACAGAGCAGATACTGCCCATACACAGCAGAGACTACCCGCACACAGCAGAGACTACCCGCACACAGCAGAGACTGCCCGTACACAGCAGAGACTGCCCACACACAGCAGAGTCTGCCCGCACACAGCAGAGACTACCTACCCGTACAAAGCAGAGACTACCTGTACACAGCAGAGACTGCCTGCACACAGCAGACACTGCCCACACACACAGCTGGAGAGAGCCTTTGACAAAAATTCCATTGATAACTACATCATTCTGCTGGCTTCTTCCTAGCCTGAGATTAAGCCTGATATATCTATCAGCCCTATCCTCTCCAGCTTCTCTTAAAATGGGCGGGCACTTCCTGGGTGTGACATCATCTAAGGGGCCTGAGGCAGCTTTCTGTTACTTGCTATAATGATGACCACTCCTCCTGTGAACTAGCACAAGCAGCCCAGCCAATCAGGACAAAGAATCTCAGGCTGAAGCCTCTCCTAAGCTTTGCTTTACTATTAAACCTAAACTTTGAAGTGTAAAATAATACACATGTATAACTATATTTTGGTCTTCAATTTGTGTCCTCAACACAGATCTGACCCATAGAGCGCTACCTGTTATGATGTATGTGTAACTAGGTTGCTCAGTAGATGCCATCACTCTTCCCTCTTCCCAGGAGAGTGTCGAAGGGAGGGGTACAGAGAAGAAAGCAGCTGCTGACATGCAGGAGGAAGATGGAGGAGACAGAGCACACACTGGGAAGTAAATCATTTTCATCCTGTGTATCATACTTCTGTGCTAACCCTTCCACTGTTCACTGACCCAACCTGGCTTTTGGCTTCCTGTTATTACAGGGCAGAAGCTCGATAGTGAGCACATTGCATAGCCCCGAAACATCACCCAACTGCTCTGACTGGAAATCATCCTGTTATCTCCTATTGCCTCCTACAGATTCATCTTGACAACCAGAGCACAGGGTTGATGGAAGAGGGACTGAGGCAGGCAGAAAGGAGAGGATTAGAACGAAAACAGCTGTGATAAGATAATGGACGCATATTGGAAAAATGCTGTTTTTTACAGCTATAGAAAAACTTTATAATCTTTTATTATTTAATCATTTGCTTCCAATTAATCACAACGTCTCTGACTAATCTCCCTGCACCACCCCGGTATAATACAATGATGAGAACATCAGGTGTAATTCTTTTCCAGTAGCGTTATCTCTTACGTATTACATAGGAATATTTTCTCCCCTAAGGTGATAACTAACTTTTGATCAAACACATTGGCTAACATGCACGTAGCCCAATTCACAACACACTGACCTAAAGGGACCCTTCCCCCGCTCTCCCCAACACCCCCCATACACACGCAGCACAATTAGAGGGGGAGCAGATTACAGCCTCATCTCCATTAGACCTGCTGAGGAACTTTCACCTCATTATCGGTATCATAGATGCCGGCTGTGCAGACATAATCAGAGGTGAGTTTTAAAACACTGCTGAATTGCCAGGTTCTTCAAAGGCGAGAAAATTACCCACAGAATTAAGATTATGCAGAAGAGTTGAGCAGTGCAAAAAGTCTGGCCAGAAAATAGAAAATCTGCCGGGATTCTGGGCAAAAGCAATCTCATGTAGCAGCAGTGTAGCCTACACACACACACAAGTCATACAGAATTTTTCTTTACCTTTATTATCAGTTAACTTCACTATCACCTCTTAAGGCGTTTTATGCAAATGTAAAAAAAAGTATAAGACAAAACCTGACAGTAAGTTAGAGGAAAGTTGTTTTTTGTTAAGTGAGGTAACTATCCGGGGAAAAAAAGGGTTGTGCGAGGTTGAATTTATAAAGGAGTCGCCTATACCCATGCATGCTGATCCAAAATGAGAATGCATGTTACCAACAGAGCCAGAAGGAATAGCTTTCGATTTGCTCGAATGCTGAACCAATAGGTATCAAAGTAAAACAGAGGGGGTTAATGAATTGGGGTAAATATTCTGAACTGTCTCCATATTTATGAAGTTAATATAGAACCTGGTAGACCAGCATTTGGCTCCTCTGTTTGTGCGGGAAAAATTTAGCTGAAAAAAGTGGCGAGATTACACAATATAGTAACCGGAGATGCAGGAGAGACAATGGGGGTCATTTACTAAGAGCCCGATTCGCGGTTTCCCGACGTGTTACCCGAATATTTCCGATTTGCGCCGATTTTCCCTGTATTGCCCTGGGATTTTGGCGCAAGCGACCGGATTGCGGCGCATCGGCGCTGGCATGCACGCAATGGAAATCGGGGGGCGTGGCCGAATGAAAACCCGACGGATTCGGAAATACCGCCCCATTTAAAAAAAAAAAAGAAAGTGCTGCGGGACTCGCGCTTACCTTCACCAGGAATATGCCGGTGAACTTCAGTGCATTTCGGCGGGCTTCGGCGGACTTCGGCGCAGCAGCGACACCTGGTGGACGTCGGAGAACTACCTTAGTGAATCCCGGCCGGACCCGAATCCACCGCAGAGAATGCGCCGCTGGATCGTGAATGGATCGGGTAAGTAAATCTGCCCCAATGTAGAAACTAGATATGCAGGAGAGACAATGTAGAAACCAGAGATGCAGGAGAGACAATGTAGAAACCAGAGATGCAGGAGAGACAATGTAGAAACCAGAGATGCAGGAGAGACAATGTAGAAACCAGAGATGCAGGAGAGACAATGTGGGGGAACCGGAGGGCTGTCCTACAGCCTGGCAGGTCTCCAGCAGGGTGGTGTTGGCAAGAAATGATGAGGGAGCGGCTGCTATAGCGGATCTCCCTGGGGCAACCCCTTAGTGTCCCGAGTGTGAGTCTCTGGGTGATGGACAGGGTGGCGGTGATGAAGGCAGCCGTATTAGCAGGGACCAGACGGAGACAGAAGTTGAAGAAAACAACTTACAGTTCTTTATTTGAACCGCAGGAACCGCAGCAAACGTGCCTTTAACAGGTAGGTAGGGTACCGAGATGTGAGTTGGAGGGAGCCTCAGGAGATAGTTCACCAGCCTGGATGTAGAGGGCAGGCTGGGAGGCAGCTGTGTCCTGGTAGGAAGCTTCAGCTTGTCCTGTAGGGCTTCAGGTATCACCTTCAAAGGTAAGATAATACCCCTTTTCCTCACTACACTAACTCTAGTCTAATGCTCCACTCTTCAGAGGCAGGGGCTAGGCTCTTCCTGCTCTGGTAAGGGCTAGACTGAGATTACTCACTCACTCACTGATTCTCCTACAACAGAATCTCTCTGAAAAGATCTCTGGAAAAAGACCCAGAACATTCCTGGCCAGGGAGTTTTATTACCTTCCTTTGGTCAGGTGGTGGCTGCTCCTCCAATCACATCTCAGCTTACAGAGCACAGGATGTAACACAGTAACACATATCATTGGACAACAGCATCTTGCATCATACAAAATACTTAACCTCTGCCTTGCCAGGCAGGATTCACCACTGCAATATCCCTATGTCCTATCAGGACCATGTTGTGTAATGGGATTACATGCAGGTGGGACGTATTCGCAAACACTACCTCGCCATTGCATCGGCGAGGGTGTTGCATATGTTTTGCTCATTGTAACAGTCTGTGAATCTGCAGCACTTAGGGGCTCTGGTAACGCCCAAGAGCACTTCTGGTTAAGAAGCATAATTATAAAAGTTGATTTTAGAAGGAAGGAGGTCATGGATAACAGATATAAGAAGATTAGAAAATTGCTTGGATCTATGAGTAAGCGTCCCCAGTTTATCATGATGGGTTTTTATGGTAGATTTCCTTTAAAGGGTTTTTCTCTTTTATATATGGCTTGGGGTGAGAAAATAAACAGCTTATATTTCCACCGTGGTATTGAACAGAGGCCAGTAGTGACACGGCGGCACCAGTATGTGCGTCTGCTACAGCAGGAGTTACCAGCTGCAGCAGGCGCATGGCTGTTGACATGATGTCACCACAGTTTAACAGGATCGCCAGGTATTATTATTATTTTCTCACCCTCTTAGAGCCATTTCTAAAAAATATATATACATATCTCAGACAACACCTTTGACTCCTTCTGATGCATGACCTACCTTTGTATTATGCCTTCCGGAAGGGGGGGGATATAAAGGACCGTTGTAGCGGCTACTACAGGGCTTGTGTTGCACAAGGGCCCATGATGGACGGCAGAACCAAAATTTATCGGTACCGTTCTCCTGGGCCCTTCTCTCCCTACTGACCGCAACAACAGGACCACCCGTAGATGCGTGCCCCACATGTGCCAGCCACCCACTCTCCCATCCCCACAGCCACCCAGACTCTGGCCTCCCTCCTGCTTAAAGGTTATAGCTGTCCGCCTTTTCCCCTAGCCCAAAGCACAGCCGTCTACCCCCCTAGACGATACAGCCGGCCGAACCCCCCACGCCCACGCCTACCTCCTGCCACCAGGCCAATGAAAGAAGCAAGTATCTTTATATATAGTTATATGTATCTGTGCATATACTGCATGTATGTATCTGTTGTATGAGTGTATATGGTGTGAATAGCGTATTGTGTCACTTCACCAAATGACATTGATAACCCCCCCATGTTCTGCCACCCTTATCTCTTACAGACTATTACAGTGATGGCAAACCTTTTAGAGACCGAGTGCCCAAACTACAACAAAGACCCGCTTATTTATCGCAAAGTGCCAACACAGAAATTTAATTTGTGATTTATACTCCCTTCTCTGTCACAGTTTTCATTGATACCAGCACCTGAGGACACCAATAAAGCAGAAAATAGTCCCAGGTAGAGCTGTCACTTTAAAATAGCTCTGTGCACAGCAAGTCCTGGGCTGTCTGGGACTGCAGGAAGATACGAGAGACAATGTAGAAACCAGAGATGCAGGAGAGACAATGTAGAAACCAGAGATGCAGGAGAGACAGTGGGGCTCATTTACTAAGGGTCGCGGATCACACGGCTTGGAAAGGTATTTAAAAGGGGTCTGCACTGGGATTGTGTCGCACGCGATTGTTATTTGGCGCAGCTGCGCTGGCTTCCATGCAGCACAAATTGAGGGGCCTTCTGATCCGACTGATTTGGACTGAGCGCAGGATTTAAACTTTGAAATTGTGTCGCAAGACAATGCACTTACATGCACCAGTAAGAAGATGGTGAACTCTGGCGGACCAAAGTGGGGAAACGACACATGCAGAATATCGGGTGCACGATCATAGTGCATCGCGGCACCGTGCATTATTGGACAATGCAATTTCGGTGAACTCCGCGGACGGGTAAGTAAATGTGCCCCAATGTAGAAACCAGAGATGCAGGAGAGACAATGTAAAAACAAGAGGCGAAAGTCAGATTCCAGGTAAGAGGAATATATATGAAAGATACAGAAAGACAGAAAGGGAGGGACAAATGGAAGAGTTAAAAAAGAGCGAAGCAAAATCAGGAGAGTTGAGAACTGCAAAGAAAATCAACCATGAGAAAAGAATGAAAATGATGAGATGCTGGTTCCTTCCTTGTTGGTAGAAATAAGCCATTGTTCTTGGCAGTTAGTGCAGCACTTGATGGTATAACAGTGCGGCGCTACAATAGGGAAGTGAGTGCCCATCTACATAGTGCTGCATATTTCTCTCCAGTCTCCGGGGAGAAGTCATCATGAAGCCTGCAGGGCCTCGCATCTCATCACGGCTAGGACTGTTTGCTTCTTTGTCTCTGGCTCTCTGCTACATACAGTGGGTTTATTATACATCTTTATTTAGCATATTTCCATAATGGAACTCCCGAGCTCCGAGCAATCAGCCCAGGTCTCGGCAAAGAATAATAACTTAAATGCAATCACTGATCCATTCTTGTATCCCTGGAACAAGCGATTGTTAAGTGCAAGTGCAAAGTTCTCCAACAGTAACATTGTGTTAGATAAAAGCACATCATTCTACAAGGAGAGAAAGAAATTGCAACATCCACATTCCGCAGGTTATGAAGTATGAAAATAGAGGAAATCAATGGTTTCTCGGCCAGTTCTCAGTCCCAGAAGTTCTGGATATTTTCTTACAGGAGTCTTTTTAGCAGATGTCTCGGTCTCTTGGCGTGTTCTACTCCGATCCCGTTGCGTTGTATACGATTACATTGAGGTGCGAGGCTCAGAATTTATATGATCTCAGCGGCCTGACCCCGCTAATTACAGACACTGTGTAATTGCATCTCTCCGGCCTCATCACAGTCGCTCATTTTTCAATCCGAACTTTCCCCCAAATGTCCCATTACTAAAAACAAATCAGAAGGAATCGGAAATGTTAATTTATTCCGCTTGAAATAACTGAATTAGCACCTTTACTATTAAAATAGTTGGGGAGCTTTGCCGTCAGGACCAGGTGTGGTATTTAATATTCATATACCTTGATTAGTCAGCTCTAAATTTAGAATCTAATTCACCAGCAGCAAATCTGGGCCCAAATATGAATCATGTGCTCCACCTACTATGTACCGTGTATAATATTTGGGTGTCTTCTAATGTGGCCATGGATGATCACTAGGCCTGCACCTGTAAAAGTTGCATCTCTGTATGGGTTTTTCAAGCATCCAATAACACTGGAACTGGGAGTAAGTGCACTTAAAGGGGTTGTCCACTTTCAGCAAATAATTGATATTGTCTTTGCAATGGAAAGATATACCATTTTTCATCACAGATTCTGTATCAAATCCTCAAGGTTTTCTAGATCACTGCTTGCTGTCACTCTATAGGAAGCTTCATTGTTTACTTCCTGTGGATAAAAAACAGTCCCTGGTCATGTGATGTCACACAGGTGCACAGCTAATTCTATCCCTGGTCATGTGATGTCACTAAGGTGCACGGCTCATCATATCCCTGGTCATGTGATGTCACACAGGTGCACGACTAGTTATATCTCTGGTCATGTGATGTAGCACAGGTGCACGGCTCTTTATATCCCTGGTCATATGATGTCACACAGGTGTATGTCTCGTTATATCCGTAGTCATGTGATGTAACACAGATGCACAGCTTGTTATATCCCTGGTTATATGATGTCACACAGGTGTACGTCTCGTTATATCCGTAGTCATGTGATGTAACACAGATGCACAGCTTGTTATATCCCTGGTTATATGATGTCACACAGATGCACGTCTCGTTATATCCGTAGTCATCTGATGTTACACAGGTGCATGGCTCGCTATATCCCTGGTCGTATGATGTCACACAAGTGTACGGCTCGTTATATCCCTGGTCATATGATGTCACACAGGTGCACGGTTTGTTATATCCCTGGTCGTGTGATGTCACACAGGTGCACAGCTCATTATATCCCTGGTCATATGATGTCACACAGGTGCACGGTTTGTTATATCCCTGGTCGTGTGATGTCACACAGGTGCGCGGCTTGTTATATCCCTGGTCATGTGATGTCAAACAGGTGCACGGCTCGTTATATCACTGGTCATGTGATGTCACACAGCTCTGATTACTTTATGTGATATACAAGCGGTGCACCTGCGTGACATAACATAACTAGGGGCCGGTTTTTATCCACAGTAAGTAAACTTTGAAGCTTCATGTTGAATGACAATAACCAAAAATCTAAGAAACTGAAGAATTAAAACAGAACATGAACAGTACATGAAAAATATATTGAGTATATAAAAAAATTTGCAACAATTTATTAGAGACACAATATCAATTTCTTGCTGAAAGCAGATTATCCTGTTTTTGCCTATCCCTGGAAAACCCCTTTAATTTCTAAAAATGGTGTGTAATTGGGACACTTAAACTGCATCAAACAGGGGCTAAATTAGGTTACATGCACACTGCCGTTGCCCGCCGCACCGTAGCACGTGCATGGCAGCTCACCCCCAGCTCACATATGGGCCACGGTGCCGCAATACGGGAAAAGATAGGAAATATCCATTATTTCCCCGGGCTACGGAGCGGTACGGTGCCGCACGTGTGCTGCACCGTACCGCTCCCGTACGGTGTCGTGAGCCCATAGAAGTGTATGGGGGACGTATATCGGCCATATATACACCCACCATACATGTGTGTGAATGCAGCCTTGTACAGTATATTCAACAAGCATCTCCAGTCCAGTTAGTGGGATGGTTCCACCAAAATCGGGACTGTTGCCGTGGATGTTGGATATTTGAGTCCCAGAGTGAATTGGTATAACTTGAAATATTGGTGGTCACATGAACACTGCAGCCAATCAATGGACTCATAGATCACAAGAGTGAGAACAATGGTGTCTCTGCTGTGAGTGTGGACACTTTCCACCCAATAGCGAGTGTCAACAAATAGATGGGCCGGCTGATATAGTAAAAGTATGCCAGTAGCTAAAACATTTATTTATCATCACACACCTCCCCAAAAGTGTTAGTAAGTAATGTTGGTTCTGTAAATCATAGACTACAACACGTTTTGCAGAACTGCATCCATCTCCACTTAACCTCCTCATTGAAGGCTCTAAAAAATGTAATTCAAAATGGCCGCCCTCATTCCCAACACGACTTCTGTCAAAGAACGTAGAAGATGATGACATATTAAAGCAACAGTTCTTCAACGTTCAGTCTGAACATCCTTAGGAATAACACAATTTATCTCCCAAGCACAGGGCGAGAAAATAAGGAATTTTCCGGTGCATTATATCATTTTTTTGTAACAGAATTTCAATTTACCTAACATAATACACCCCACCTGAAAGGCCTAGTGTCTTCTCCTTGTTTCCTTTGATCCTCTCCTCATAATAAATCATGAATTGTTTGCTGGATTCATTACCATACAAATGAAAATTCCAAGCCCCTGTATCCATGTAGATGTGACCTGTGCCTTCCCCTATGCCGGTATATCATTTTATCAGTAAACATTACAGAGCTCAGACAACATCCACTGATAATGCATGGAATAGCGTATTGTGTCACTTCACCAAATGACATTGATAACCCCCCCCCCATGTTCTGCCACCCTTATCTCTTACAGACTATTACATGATACAATTTCATCTGCAATTGAATTTGACGGATATGTAGAGCTTACATGGACATAAACTTTAAAATGGGCGCCTGGTAGACCGTTTCTTCAAAGCTGGAATATGCAGGAGGAGGGGTCGATAAACAAATTCTTGTTTAGACAGGTCTCACGGGATGGAAGACGGTGATATAATAACATATTCAGCAGCTCTAACCATAATCCTGCAGTATGGCATATAGATTACCAAAAAGTTGGAATGTCTGGATCCAACTCTTTGGAACTGCTACAATGTTTGAGTTTGGAAGAACAAGAATTTCCATAACATTTTACCCGTCTACTGTTTACACCACAAGGTGATCAATGAGTCATCTTCTGTTGGCATCTTTGTACCTTCTCTGTTTAGAAAACTCACAAAACATAGGGGCAGATTTATCAAGCAGTCTGAAAGTCAGAATATTTCCAGTTGCCCATGGCAACCAATCACAGCTCAGCTTTCATTTCACCTGTGCTCATGAATATTTTAAAGGGGAGCTGTGATTGGTTGCCATGGGCAACTGGAAATATTCTGACTCTCAGACTGCTTGATAAATCTGCCCCATAGTCTTCTTAGTCAACCTGCATCTATTGACCATTTAGTTTGGAGAACCAACGTTCAAAAGAGTTTCCAAGAGTTGACTTGTCTAAAGCTTTCTCATTTCAGATAGGTGGTCCCTTTAGTTCCAGGACTGTAAGATTCGTCCTTAGATTCTTCCGTCCTTACACTCTCTCTGGGGTTACGATGAGTTACTATGATGAGCTAAGCTCTCCTATAAAGGAGTATCTCAAACCTTGTTTGGTGAAGATGAGGGACACGTAGGAAACTATGCCAAACAAGCACACAGAAGCCTCAAATCTTAGTATGATCTTTCTTTGTGCTTCCTATAAGTATGAACCTCCAGCTATCTCTCAAAATATACATATAAAGTTGTGATAAAAAAAATGGAAAAGACCAAAAAGTTTAAAGAGATCAAAAGGGGCCCCATTTCTTCAAATACATATTATTGTGTAGGAAATGAAAAGTTATACAATTTTCCAATATTTTATTTGTATCAATTACACACAGTTCTCTAGATCTCTGCTTGCTGTCATTGTATAGGAGGCTTCATTGTTTACTTCCTGTGGATAGAAACATGTCATGTGATGTCACACAGGTGCACAGCTCATAATATCCCTGGTTATGTGATGTCACACAGGTGCACAACTCGTTATATATCCCAGGTCAGGTGATGCCACACAGGTGCACAGCTCATTATATCCTAGGTCATGTGACTTTACACAGATGCAAAGCTCATTATATCCCCGATCATGTGATGTTGCACAGGTGCACAGCCTGTTATACCCCTGACCATGTAATGTCAAACAAGTGCAAGGCTCATTATATCCCTGGTCATGTGATGTCACATAGGGGACCGGTTTCGGCATATCCCTGGTCATGTGATGTCATACAGGTGCACATCTCATTATATTTCTGGTCATGTGACGTCAGACAGGTGCAGGGCTCATTATATCACTGGTCATGTGATGTATGACAGGTGCACAGCTCATTATACCACATAGCTCTGATTAATCAGCTGTGCGCCTGTGTAACATCACATGACCAGGAACCAATCTTGTCCAAAGAAAGTAAACAATGAAGCTTCCACAAAAGGACAGCAAGCAGAGATCTGGAAAACCACGAGGAATTGATACAGAAAGTTTATTGGAAAATTGCATGGCGTTTCACTATACAAACAGATACAACTATAAACTGAATGTGGACAATCCCTTGAAGGCCATAGTAAAAGGACTCATGGATTCCTGTTCCTGGGGTATAGTTGTCCACAAGACATAGTAGATGGTCTTAACGATATTACCTAATATCTCCAAAAAGGTTGATGCAATTTTTTTGGATCAATGTTAAAATTCCCCGATGGTCCGATGGTTCCAATCAGAGTGAAATATGTGGTCAGGAAGTAAATGAAGCCAAATAGTTGTGGACTACTGACAAGCGAGTAATCCCCCCCGGCATCTCCTCAGTTACCCACCGTAAGAATCCTGCATTCTTCATATCTGATTGCACAAAGACATCTGGACTCCGAAAAGAATAAGAAAAAATTCATATATTTTGGTATCTTTCAGCCTGATGTGAATAGGAATCTTAATGACTGTGTTGTTGTGATCCTCCCCCCTTATCTCTTGTAGTCGTTGCTTGTATGGAGACACAGAGCCGCTATTTTTACTGCGGTAACAAGTCACAGCTGTATTCTGCGCTGGAGCACAGCTTTCCCTCCGTAAATAGATGTTGTGTGCAAAGTGCAAGACAGGAAACGATACGTGATAGAAAAAACAACAAAAACAACAGCTAAGAAAGTAAATACACGAGTCCGCGACGTCTTGTGAGGCAGATGTTCTGCTGTGATATTATGTATCAGCGGTATACAGCTTGGAACTCTACCAATATAATATAGTAATTAACCCCTTAAAGGAAACCTACCACTACGGAAATACCTATAAAGGTCCAGTGGTAGGTGCATCTATCGTAGGTAAGGATAGGCCTTTTTAGGGCTAATCCTTTACTCCCCTCTATCTTTTCTAATCTTTAATCAGGGTAATAGGCTACTGGGGCGTGGAGTAGTCGGAGCTGAGGCTAAACGGCACGGCTGCTCCACGTCCCAGAAGCTTCTTTGATCCTCCTACCCAGACATCTTCAGCTCGCAGGAGGAGCTGCGCGCATTTGTCCGTGAAGCCGGAGTACTGCACATGCGCACCTGTGCCAGCTATTTTAGCCTAGAAGAATGTGAACAGTCCGACTAAAGTGCACGACCCTTAGTGACCCCAAATTGTGGTCAGAATGTTATACAGTTGGAGGACCTAAACGCATGATGCATAGAGGGTGCATTTTCCGACGGATTCGGAAAAACCGCAGAATTTAAAAAAAAAATTGTGTTGCAAAAATTGCACTCACATACACCGAGACAGAGGAAGTGAACTCCGGCGGACTTCAGCGCAGCACCGACACCTAAAGGACATCGGGCGCACGACCTTAGTGAATCCCGGCAGAACCACTGGATCGCGAATGGACCAGGTAAGTAAATCTGCTCCAGTGTCCTATCTGCAGGCAGCATGTTATAGAGCAGGAGGAGCTGAGTCCATTGTACATAGTGTCCTATCTGCAGGCAACATGTTATAGAGCAGGAGGAGCTGAGTACATTGTACTAAGTGTCCTATCTTAAGGCAGCATTTTATAGAGCAGGAGGAGCAGAGCAGATTGTACATAGTGTCCTATCTGCAGGCAACATGTTATAGAGCAGGAGGAGCTGAGTACATTGTACTAAGTGTCCTATCATAAGGCAGCATGTTATAGAGCAGGAGGAGCTGAGCAGATTGTACATAGTGTCCTATGTGCAGGCAGCATGTTATAGAGCAGGAGGAGCTGAGTACATTGTACTAAGTGTCCTATCTTAAGGCAGCATTTTATAGAGCAGGAGGAGCAGAGCAGATTGTACATAGTGTCCTATCTGCAGGCAACATGTTATAGAGCAGGAGGAGCTGAGTACATTGTACTAAGTGTCCTATCTTAAGGCAGCATGTTATAGAGCAGGAGAAGCTGAGCAGATTGTACATAGTGTCCTATGTGCAGGCAGCATACAGCAGGAGGAGCTAAGTAGACACAACAAAGTGTCCTATCTGCAAGAACACTTTGGAAGAAATTCGTAAGATAACATTTCACCCAGATTTCCTAAAAAAGTAAGTAAAACAGTATGTATCTCCTGTAGACTGCTCTGGGTCATAAAAAAGAAGATTCTTTGGTTAGATTCCTACTCTTCCGGTTCTCCAGTCTGGCCGGTCTTTGGTCGTACTTCTGATTCATTAGCATTACATGAATGTGAATCCCCAGTCGAGGAGACCAGGGATTCACATTCATGTAATGCTAATGATAGGGACACTAAGTACAATCTACTGAGCTCCTCCTGCTCTATAACATCCCTCCTGGTGTAGGCTCATCATTTTGGTTACATGACTA
The DNA here is from genome assembly GCA_019512145.1 of Engystomops pustulosus. NCBI lineage: Eukaryota > Metazoa > Chordata > Amphibia > Anura > Leptodactylidae > Engystomops > Engystomops pustulosus. Next base: position 8,356,609 of record CM033643.1, on the reverse strand, counting down.
GGTTGACTTTTTGCAATCTGTTCCACCATCCAACTTGTAAATAAATGAGAACATTTAGTTGGATATTTTAGCTGCATCACATGTAATTAACCATTGGCTATTGTTCTATGTGCAGCAAATTAATATGTTTTCCCTCTTTTTCTGCCGCAATCAGTTAATTTTTATCAGTTCCATAAAACACGGAGAGCTTGTGCCCCGGAGAACAGCCGGATCGTGTTTCTCCGGTTTTCACGACTCCCTCCACGGCCGTGATTTTTTACGTTCTCCTTACGTCTCCAAGTTTGGTTCATCTCTGTTTATACACTGAAACCTCTGCCGCAATGTGTATCCTCCCAGAGGTGATCGCTAATGTCTCTCTCTTTGGGAACAGGCGAGGCACGTAGTAAATAACTCTTCCGTATGACACCAGCTACTAAAATATCTCAACGGCGCAGTCATAATTTGGAGTAATTACCCCTACTCCTGGGATGCGGGAGCTGACTTGATGGGCCATATGTCCCGTGTTCCCGCTTTATATTTTGTTATTTTTTTAATGATGTTTTTAATCCTTTTCACGAGCCCATAATGTCATGGAAACAGCATCTGACATTAAGCGCCGGGGGTCATTTTAGGACCGCGCCAATGAGTGGAAGTAAAGCGAGACCTGCTGACTGCTGCAAAAATTTCCCAATGATAACTGAAAAGCAGGGAGAAGACATCAATGGCGGAGCTGGACGGCGGCCTGTTCACCTTAATCAACTCCAGCTCTGGAATTGGTTAATGGGATAATTAATATGCATTTCATTTTCATCAGTGGGAATGCAGCGGCGCATTAAACATTCAGCAAACCCTCATCTATAATAAAATACACAGCAAATGCTTCTTACCGAAGCCGCGCGACTAATACTCCCAAATCTATACGCAACATACGGAGACGTCTGACTGTGTATTAGGCGCAGGGGAGATTATCCTAATACTCAGCCCACCGATGGGATCATTCAACACAGGGGGAAAAAAAATTATTATTATTATTATTATTAGTGTTGCCTCTTTTTTTGGGTGATGCAAATAACTGGAGCTAAAATTTCCCATCTATTTTTTTATGTCAAGTTTTCGGTCTTGTTTTTCTGATTGTAGATTTTATTCTTTGATTTTTTTTTTGTCCATGAGCCATGTTCCAAATTATTATGCAAATGACAATTTTTTTCTCAGATTTTTCCTAAATGGTCAATGCAAATGACAGTCGGTATAACAAGTCATCACCCTATAGAGTATAGCGTATATACGTGAGTATAAACCAACCCGAGGTACCTAATTTAACAATCAAAAACTGGGAAAACCTATTGACTCGAGTATAAGCCAATGGTGGGAATTCCATTGGTCACAGCCTTTCCAGTATATAGCCAGCAAGTCCTCTGTAGTATACAGCCAGCCAGCCCTCAGTAGTATATAGCCAGCCAGCCCCCAGGAGTATACAGCCAGCCAGCTCCCAATAGTATATAGCCAGCCAGATCACAATAGTATATAGCCAGCCAGATCACAATAGTATATAGCCAGCCAACCATCAGTAGTATACAGCCAGCCTGCCTCCAGTAGTATATAGCCTTCCAGCCCCCAGTAGTATATACCCAGCCAGCCTCCAGTAGTATATAGCCTTCCAGCCCCCAGTAGTATATAGCCAGCCAGACCTCAGTAGTATATATCCAGCCAGACCTCAGTAGTATAAAGCCAGCCAGCCCTCAGTAGTATATAGCCAGCCAGCCCCAAATAGCATATAGCCAGCCAGCCATCAGTAGTATACAGCCAGCCAGCCCCATGTAGTATGTAGCCAGCCAGTCAGTCATCAGTAGTATATAGCCAGCCCCCAGTAGTATACAGTCACTGCTGACATCACAGTTGTGCGGTGGCCTGGCCGTGGGCGCAAAGCTCTCTTGGACCTGGAGCAGGCACCCACACACATGCAGACATAAGAGGAGCCACCTGAGGTGTCGGAATGGTGAGTACTACGTTTATTTTTTTAATGTACTCGAGTATAAGCGAGTATAAAATTGTGCTGAAAAACTCGGCTTATACTCAAGTATATACGGTAAATCGAATCATATTGAACCAACCCCCCAATGATAGGTTGAAAAGAACTGAAAATGGTTATTTGTTGGATTTGCTGCATTTGGAGGTCACATTCACTGAAATCAAAAAGGTATTTCAATTCAAAACATCCAAACACATCAAGGTACCTGTAACAGGACCTTCTCTGATATCACCTTCACAATTCTTGCATCTATTGAACTTGTGAGTTTTTGGAGAGTTTCTGCTTGAATTTCTTTGCATGATGTCAGAATATTTTTCAGACTATAAGGCGCACCGGAGTACAAGGCGCACCATCAATAAATGCCTGCTAAAACGTCTAGGTTCATATATAAGGCGCACCGGATTATAAGGCGCACTGGATTATAAGGCGCACCTGATTATAAGGATGAATGACCAGCAGGTGGCAGACCTGTGCACAGTTCAAGGCAGCTGTTGTCTGTGAGTACGGTTCAATGCGAGCACCAATCTATTCCATGAAAACACCTTCTATTCAAGGCCTTTGTGTGAACTATTACCTAATCCTCTTACTTTGTAAGCTCCTCTAACCAGAGATCTCGCTTGTGGTGTATTTGGGATATCTTAAACGTATGCAATCAGCTTTATAACGCAAATCCCCCAACATTGCACCGCTCTTGTTAATGTATTCAAACATTAAAATAAGAAAAGGGATATTTTATACATTTTGCATTCGTAAGATTACATTTAAACTTGTGAATCTGCTTGTAGGGGACCATAATATGAAGACTATAGCCTTATATATCTCCATACTGTTCGGGAACCACTGTTGAAGAATGAAGGATCAAAATTTGCATCAAAACCCAGTTAAAATTTTTTGCTACAAAAACCACAATGTACACACGGCTTCAATGAGAAAATGAGGCATCTCATAGAGAACCACACGGCAACACATCTTGTGGGTCCTATTATAATCCTAATGAGATAATACCTCCCAATATATTTTGTGGGGCCTAGGCCCGTAAACCCCATATTCCCATATAAAAGTCAATTTTGAGGTACATGAGCATATCCCATGCTCCTGCAAGAGTTCCATTTGTGTAAAATGGCCCTAAAATAATATTAAATACGGATTTTTGCTTTTTTTTGTTTCCTTATTTTATTATTATGATCTGGGGCCCAGTGGAAATCGAAAAACTCTACTTTGATTGGTTGTTATTTTTCTTGGTTTTGATAAATCTCTCTTAATTGGGGAAGACTGATAAAAATTGATTATAAGAAAAGCCGTCAATAATGTCCATAGCAACCAATCACAGTGCGGCAATCATTGTCAAAGGCCCGATACGATATTAAAGCTGCAATGTGATCTGTTGCTTTTGCAAATAAAATCTTCCTTTATGAGTTTTGATTGACTTTTACCTCAAAATTTTTTAAAAGAGCCTCGATGAAAAAGGGAAACACAAGACTTGTTGCCAACCAATCAGAGAGCAGCTCTCATTTTTCCAGAAAGGTTTCAGAAATTAAAGTTTAGTCCTTATTGGTTGTTGACAACAAGACCAGTTTTCCAACTAAAATTAGGGTATCCTCAGATCTGGCTTTTACACTTTTCACCTCAAAATTGTTATAATTGCCATCACAATGACAGAAATAGTTTGTGTAAACAATGGTAGACATGACATCGGTGTGAACAAAGTGTAAACATCTTACCACAGTGGTTATTCAGTGGGGGCCTTTTGGGAATAAACGATGAGGCTGTGCCACATTTACCGTGGGCGGCGGCGCCATGAATGAGGAGACAAAAGAGGTTTCTATGAGGAGGCAGCTAATGGCTGAATCCTGCATTAGTAGAAGAGTATAATGCAGCGAGAAATAAATCGCCCTGCCATGCATCACCGTCGGCCGAAAGAAAAATATTACAAACAGGAAGTCGTTAGGATGAATAGCAGAAGAAAGTTATTAAAATCTAATGTTTAAGATGTATAAGAGTTCATTACTGTTTGAAGGAAAGTCATTCATCACCGCCGCTGTTTAAAAAGTCATAGAGTAGTAATAAGCTCATTCATTTAGCAGACGATTGCATTTATGAAAGCCATAAGTCAGATCAATGACGCAGAGTCAGCGGTGGAGGCGACCGGCAAGACGGACACCGCCAGGCCGCAGCCACCAGCACGTCCCTAAATAATTCAGGGGACAACCCCTACTATCATCTGTCCTTCTGCTATCTACCTACCGTATCTATCTATCTACTGTATCTATCTACTGTATCTATCAATCAACTATCTACTATGTACCACAGTATGGCAAAATTCCACATCTCATAAAAATTCTAAAATAGGCTGCACTCCAAGGGGGTATCTATCTCCTATCTATCTATCTCATATCTATCTATCTCATATCTATCTATCTATGTATCTATCTATCTATCTATCTATGTATCTATCTATCTATGTATCTATGTATCTATCTATCTATCTATCTCCTATCTATCTATCTAATATCTATGTATCTATCTATCTCATATCTATGCATCTATGTATCTATCTATCTATCTATCTCTCTATCTATCTATCTCATATCTATCTATCTCAAATCTATCTATCTATCTCTCTCATATCTATCTATCTATCTATGTATCTATCTATCTCCTATCTATCTATCTCATATCTATCTATCTCATATATATCTATCTATCTATGTATCTATCTATCTATCTATGTATCTATCTATCTATCTATGTATCTATCTATCTATCTCCTATCTATCTATCTCCTATCTATCTATGTATCTATCTATCTATCTATCTATCTATCTATCTATCTATCTATCTCCTATCTATCTATCTATCTATCTATCTATCTATCTATCTATCTATCTATCAATCATAGTTCTATCTTCTATGTTTCTCATATCTATCTATCTCATATGTTTCTATCTCACACCTATACATTTCCCGAAGGGTGCGGCCACACGTGGCGTTTGTATTGTGTTAACAAACACATTTTAAACGCCACTCAGCAGGGATTGTATATATGTTTCCATGTAAATGCATGTGATTGGTAACCAACACCCGATGATTTGTATTGTTTAACCCCTTCAATGACCACCATATCGGGTTTTTACAGCGGCCATTAATAGTACTTCTTCTGACGCACCGCCTTTCTAAATCAGCGCATCAGTAAAAAATTTCGGGACATCGGGTCCTGTAAGTGCCACTGTCTGGCTGTGATCCGAGGCTGCCGGTTCCTCTTCACGCCGGGTTTCGCCTCCAGGCAGGACCCGGCTGTGACCAACTGAGCTTGCGTCCGCCTTTTTATGAAAACATTTATGTGATTGGACGGAGCCCCGCCCAGGGCATGGGCATTGTGTTTGTAAACGCAATCTGCACGCCATGTGTGACTGTACACTGACTAATATGAGTGTAGTTGTTATAATGGAGCAGACGTTTGCATTTATGAAAGCCATAAGTCAGACCAATGACGCAGATTCAGCGGTGGAGGCGACCGGCAGGACGGTCTTGGCCTCATCCATAAATAATTTAGCAGCAAACCCTCGGCAAGGTGCAATTGGATCTAATTTGCTAATGTCTTTTTAAAGCATTTAGGACACAAAATTTTCACCGCCCCTCCCCCCTGTAATCGAGGAGAGCAACACATGGCGGTTATTGAATTTCCATTACTATGAATTATGGCCACAATATATTTCACCCAATATCATCTGCCCGGAGGCTAACATTATTTCTGAAGGTGTTGGAGCAGTCAGCACATTTGCGAAACACAAGACAATAAGAGTCGCTCTAATTTAGTCCGTTCTGATAACAACGCGACACTTTTGACCTTAGCTTTGTTCTCGGTTGGTTTTGCATTTATATTGTGTGTTGGTTTGGTGCAGTTTTAAGTGGTGCAGTGTTGTTGCTTTACAGGTTGCAGTCATCTGTTTCCGCCCGTAGGTTATAGAAAGGTTTATACAGTATTTGACATAATAACCAGAGACAAATGCTAAATGTGTTTAATCTATTTCCTATACAAACCTGTAATAATTGTGGACACTATCCAATAACACATACTTTATTGTTAAACACATTTTGCATAGCTCAGTAGTCCACTGTATGTAAATGAAGGTTCACTCTTTTTCTGGTCATTGGATGACTTGTAATCTTCATTTTCCGGTAGCTCTCAGCTATACAATCTAGTTATACTTGGAGGAGTCCTAGCTGCTGTGACTCACAGCTCCCCTTCCCTCTCCATAGACTTTCTTTGTACTCTGACTCCTCAGTAAGATGCTGCCCATCTTGGAAAGGAGAGGAGGTCAATAAAAGCCAAAGTAAGTGGAGAAAGAAGCACTTTCCTTTGATAAGATATTACAAAGTTCTTAGTACTAATAATGTATTAAGTTAATTTGTCTCGCATAATTCAGCCACAATAAAAGCTGTGAGTACTAACAACCTGTCCACGGGGCTTAGGCTATAAGAGGAGTTAATTTGAGGATTAGGATATGTAGAAGCCAAATAACAATAAAGTGAATGACTTTTTGTAACCCGCTGTGGTGCATCTAATTTGGAGATCTAAAATTAGATCTGATATAAAACAAAAATTTAAAAAAAAACTTAAACTAACCATGAGTCTTTGTGAGAACCATCAATTAGCGATAAATAATACACCAGGTTTGGATTTGTTGCAGCCTATGGGGCAGATTTATCTTAGTCTGATGCACCTTTTTTTGTTCTATTTTAGTGAATTTTTGTTTGCAACTTATTTAACATTGATTTACGACTATATGGACGCAAATAATTGCGCAATAACGCGCCAGTCCTGACCATGCTTAGGGAAGGCAATGGTATGATTTGTGCAACAATTTAAAATTTGCACCTACTAAGGCTAAAAAAACCTGCATTTGACAAAGAGCCAAAAAGACAAAAACAAATGAGGTGCAAAAAAAGCACTCAAACAAGGTGCAAAAAGAGCTCAAAGAAGGGGGAAATAAGATGCAACCTTAATAGAGTCTGCAGAGGGTAAAATGGAGGATAAGAAATAGAATTTGTAGAGGGGCTTGGTGATTAGCCCTACAGCCTTGCAGCGCTGGGGTCCTGAGTTCCAGTTCCAGGTCAACATCTGCAAAAAGAGTTTGTATGTTCTCTCCATGTTTGCGTGGGTTTCCTCTGGATCCTCCAGTTTCCTCACACACTCCAAAACATACCGGTAGGTTGTTTAGATTGTGAGCCCCATTGGGGACAGGGACCGATCTGGCAATCTCTGTGCATTTAGAGAGGAAAACTGATAATAAGAGATATTGTTTGAGATATTAGAGAGCCTGCAATGAGCATTCAAAGGGGAAAACTGCTAGAAATGGTTAATAATACAATAACTCAATGTGCCAACACCCCAGTGAATGGCTATAATATGGGGAAACTTCATGCATCATCTATAGGGTACATTCAGCAGAAAGTATGTGAGTATACAGCCGCAGGAGAGAGGAGGAGTGAGCGCTGGTCTCCCCTCTCCAAAAAGTAGTCAGTGGCCAGCGCCGTAACACATTGAAATATAGGACATGACCTATATTTTCCGTGCACATTCAGGATGCGGTAAGACGTGTGCTCACCACACCGGGACCGGGCACCATAGGAGTCAATGGGGACTCATAAATGGTGGTGCCCCCATTACGTTTGTCTGAATAAGGCCTTACTCATCAGACTAGTATTATGCTCTGGTTTCTGACCAGCAGGCAATGGATAAGACAGAATATGGCTTTCCAGTAAAGTGGCTCAGAACATCTTGTCATGTTTTATGGGGGGGCACGGGGGAATGTTCTGAACTAATATAAAGGAGATATTAGAGAACATGATCAGAGACTTGTTATGGTGAATCTCACGTTTTCATAGACAGGTTTTTAATTTAATTTAGTTTTCATTTTAATAATCCATCATTTGTATCATCCGTCTCTGTATCCGTAACACAGAGTTATCTATCTACCTACCTATCTGATATCTATCTACCTAATGCTACACAACCAAGAACTGATTCTAGAACCACTCTTGGTGAGATTCCTAACTACACAGCAATTGTCTGGCATTTGAAGGTTCAGAGATTTCCTTAGGGATTGATGTAGATATGTGATAAGCGGTGGAGACAGGAGGCAGGGGTCAGGGGACACGGTGTGTAACACATCATCAGCTTCTTCTACATGTTAACCTTGACTCGGCTCTGGTGTGTATCACATCCTACATCTGACAAATACTATATAAAGCTATACTTAGGTTTGCTATCTGTGCCTTGCCAAATGTTTGACAACTACAACTCCCAACAATCCCTGACTAGTGCGGACATTCTCTACAACGCTCATTGCCATGGACAGTTGCGTTAAGCAGCAAGTTTTTGCTTACTACAAAGGTTCAGTGTAAGTAGTTTTCAATCCATAGGATTGGTGACTTTTTTGTGAGCCCATGGTGGACTTATGCAGACCATCTCCTCTCCAGTTAGGGGTTTAGAGAACATCCTTGACTAACTAAGGCTTTTATTGGAAACCACAGAGAAGATGGAGTCACTTATCATGGATGACTATGAAGCAGAAGCCTATATATAAGTCGGAGTTAAGAATAATTATAGCATGGTCTGTATCTCCTTTCCTTCTTGCTGCCAGGTCCTAAAAAAAATGATTTATTCCGATTGTAGCTTGTAGCCTAGAAAATGTTACATATTTGGGCTTGAGATTAAGGAATGAGCTGCAAGATGTCTATTGTGGGCAGATGTTTCCTCTTGCTCCTCACCACTAATGTCCTGGAGAGCTTCAGGAGTGGTATTGAGGTGCAGTGTAACTCATGAGCTCATTTTAGTCACTGACTACAGGCTATAGACCCGGACAGCTTACTATTTTCAAGATAAAAGAGTAAAAACCATTCTCAGTTCATAAGGTTTCTTTTTTTCTCAATGGAGAAAAGCCAAGAAGGTGACACCACCTTATCACTGAAGACCACAGCTTGAGATCAACCAGACAACCAGTCGGCAGATCCTCACCATATGGTTAATGAGTGAATGGGAACTGATTTCTGGCATGTCCTTTGGTACAGTCTACAGAGCTGTAAACACTTTGCTTTTCGCTACTGGTATCTACTAGTGTATGATAAGTAGGGGGCGCTGGCGGGGATGTAACTTGAGGGGGTGCAGAGGGTGCGGTCGCAACCAGGCCCAAGAGGTTTAGGGGGCCCATAAAGAGTCAATTTCCCATAAGAGAAGACTAGTACTATAGACCGTACATTATAGTCAGGGAGCCTGGCACAGACTTTGCACTGGGGCCCATCAGCTTCAAGTTACGCCACTGGGCGCTGGGTGTTGAACCCCCATCAAGTCATTCAAGACTTCAGGCAAGGCTCAAAAATTTTTTTGTGGTTAACCATAATTGTTATGAAGAACCTAGTTACTAAGTTAAAGAGATATTAGATATCTTCTCTAAGCATTCATTTATAGAAAAGCAGAAAACCCCTACATGGAAACCACAGCAGCACATCTAATGGTTTTCTACTATTGACTATTCTCTGATATAAGCTAAACATTGACCTCAGTGGGAAGGTTACACGAGACAAACAAATGTTTATGTTACCGCTGAAGGAGACGTATGTATTTTACAGCACCATAAAATTTAGCTTCATAAAACATACGGGAGCGCTCTACATTGTTTTCTTCCAGGAAAAATATTCTCGGGGTCAGACGGGTTTGCTGGAAACAACACAACCTGATGCAATAAACTTCCAGGAGCAGAAGACATCGGAGAGCCGATATAGGAGAATATTTTTTCTCTGTGTCTCTATATATATATCTTTGTATTGTAGTCTTGACCAGATTTATACCACCACTTTGAAGTGAAAAAAAATAGTAAAGAGGTGGGACAGGAGATAAAAACAAACAAAGGCCCCCAAAAATTAAGTTATATGGGTTCAAAATCCAAAAAGTTATTTTAGAAACAGTTACATCCTGGTACGGTGCCATCAGGAGATGTGTCATCGGTAGTGATCATCCATGTGGCGTCAGTTGAGGGAGGGGAGAGGGTTAGGTTGTACTTTGGTCCAGGAGACATAGGAGGACCATGAGGTTTATTTTCACCAAATAAAAAGTTGTTATAGTTGTGGGTTCTGACATAGATTTTGGATTACGTGAATCATGAGATCATCTGTTCATATGCCTCCCAGAGCTGACTTGTGGAGTTCTGTTGAGCTATTGCTTAAAGTAGGCTTGGTTCACAATTGCGATGGTTGCTCTATTAGGAGTGTCTAGTACAGAATATTACCCCACTTGCCGAAATTTACAGAGATTTTACAGAGAATTTTGTCAAATTCTGCACTGCCATATAGCATGGCAACATTAGAGCCAATTACAACTCACATAAAAACTTCATGTAGCGCCTAAATCATTTGCAATAACCAAATAATACCCTCGATAAGAAGTCTAACAATACAAGAATATATAATATATATAATCTTACAATTCAGTTCCCAAAAATACTATTATATGAAACTAGTTTTCACCCATCTTCATGGACCCCTAGGAAATGACAGGACATGGATGACTGCCCATTTTGCCATCACCTAAAAACAACCTTCACCCATCACCTGAAAAAAAAATCCTTGTGTGTAATGGGAGTCCAAAGATTAGAGTTAGAAAGTAGAGGTGGACACATCCGAACACATAATTAAAGGGGTACAGTTATCTCTTATTCGCAGGATCAATGTCTTATCGCTTCTGATTTGATATGTGTATGAAGACCCACATGTGCCATAGGTCAGATGTTCGTAAGGAACTCCATTCACCTCTGTGGGACTGTGGAAGTCCCTTAGAAGTGAATGGAGCATGGGTTAACCATGTACACAAGTGATTCATTAATTTAGAGAAATTTAGGGTCCTTGTTGGTCTCTTCTATCTTGATTGCTGTGGTTTCAGTGGTTGGATGCCCAATGATCAGAGACCTCAGAGACCTTTGAAGGATTCAGATAAGGGTTGGTTTCGTGGAACGTCACCCTTGACTATCATTTCCTAGGGGGCCCTGAAGATAGGCAATCCAGGAGCAGACTATGCCCACCTAGTATTATGAGGTAAATTACTCTTTCAAAAAATTGCATTTGCTAGAGCACTCTGAAGGTAAGTTATCCATAGGATGATGTGGTTTATGGTCAAAGATTGCTAGGAGAACCTCTACGACTGGAGGATGTAGGAGCCTTAAAATTGTAATACACACTAGCTTCAATAAAAACTCCATGATATACAGTGTGTGTCCAGTAATACTGTACAATTTACCAATCATAGACAGCTATACATGAAATAGTCATCACTCCATAAATCCCGGCACACATCAAGAAATGACAGACAAGTTCTTCACAAGTCCTTTCAGACCGCTTTATTGCTAGACCAGGCTTGTTTATACGGAATCAGATCATGGCCCTGACAAGCGTAATGTACCCAGATGGAGCCAGGAGGTTGGAAATAACATTTACGTCTCTCCGAGCCGAAGAAAAGAACTAAGACGTGTCATCACTTTGGGAGAACACCAAAAGGTTTGACCGAATGATTGACAGGTTGATTGCTGCAAAATGCAACCATTTAGATAGAACTGAGTCTGGTAAAAGGTGCTACATGAACTATTCTGGGGATTACGGATATTGCACTGATCTATTCCAGCTGGTCTTTCACCGAGTCATCAGAAGAGAATAGATGGAGTTGAAATACAGTGGCTTAAGAAAGGGTTTTATGGTCTACTGGTCTAAGAAGGTGTTTCATGGTACCAAGATTGGCTACAAATCCCTGATACTATAGTGTATTAAGAAGGAATCTGAGGAATATCACATAGATGATAGGATTGCAGTAATATAGTTAAGCCATCTTACTCCTTCACCTTCAAGGAGTGGCCCTCAACATGACACAGTGAGGAGAAGACAAGCCATCATCAACTCCAAATCCATCAATTTGGTCCATATTATGATGAGACCATTTGCTTTTAGCTTCAAGTATTCAAGCAAAACATAGCTTGTGCCATAAAAGTTTGCTCAAAGTTATTGATCATGAAGTCCGCACTAGGACCAACCACAAAGGTCTCATAAAAACCATACAATTTTCAAAATGGGCGTAGCCTGTCGACCAAGAAGTAAAGCCACAACATAAGATACAACATGTCCCATTACAAAGTCGTGGTCATTGGTAGTTTTTGATTTCAGTTCATGCATTTCATTGTCAAAGCAAATCAAGACAAAAATATTTTTAAAAAAACTACATGCCCCTGAGGGACATGTGGATATTAAGATGCAATAAACCAAAGTTCTCCCTCAACAAATGTTCAGAACTGGTAATCTAAGACCCAGAATGTAGTTGAAGGAGTCGGCCATTTTACTTCATGTTCTCTGTAATGTGTCGGCAGCAGGATGTTATGTAAATGAATCATATGAATCTAATAAAGTTTAACAATACACATCTATTAAAAGTTCTCCTCCCCTTTTTTGATATGTAAAGTGAAGCCTTCTGTCTTTTACCTCATCAGGAGATTCCTGACCATAAAATGGCCGCAGATGGAGGGTCAGGTGATCTGTGTATCTGTCCATGAATACACCATCCAGGACCTCAGGGAAGTTTTCATGAATACAAGCTTAAGGTCCTGTAAGGTAGATTGGTCATGGACAGATGGTGATCACATGATGCTCCATCTGTGGCCATTTTATGGACAGGAATGACAGCTGATGAGGTAAAAGACATTTTTGAATCAGGGGATTTACTTTATATGTCAAGAGAATGGAACAGAACCTTTAATACATGTATATTGGTAAAACATCTAATAAGCTACCCTAAAACACTTAAAGACATTACAAAAAAACATGAGGTAAAGTGGCTAACCCCTATAAGGTAGGGTTGAAAAAGTTCAGTCATTATGTATATCTGGTGTAAATTGGGATATGGTTGTGTCACAACTGGAGAAGACTCCATCATGTATTCACATTTTAAAGGTGGCATGTACAGTAGATGATATTGGCCAAAACTACTAAGGCAGGTGGGACTGGCCAACAACATCCAAAGCCCTTCCTAAGTTTAAATGGATAGGGGAGGTCCAAAGGCTTAAATGAAATCTACCATGATAAACCAGAGGCACTTACTCACAGATCCAGGCACTGTGGCTGTGGTAATTTTCTTATATTTATTATCCTTCCTTTTAAAATAGACTATAAAAATTATTCTAATGAGCCCGAAAAGCTCCTAGAAGTGTTAAAAGAGCCCCTCCATGCTGTAGCTTCACAGGCTGTTCTACTGACTCACCTTCCCCCTGCTCCCTCAGCACTTGTCCCCTGCTCCTTCCGCCTGCTGTAATCCCATAGAGTGGGGGAGTGCTCCTTGCATAGTGCAACATCCTGTAACATTACAGGAGCTCTGATAACACCCCCAGGAATCACAGTCATTAGCATAATTCTAAAAGTTGATAATTCTAAAAAGAGGCCATGTATAACAAATATAAGAAGATTACTACAGTCACGGTGCCTGGATTTATGAGTAATGTCCCTGGGTTATCATGCTGAATTTTGATGGTAGATTTCCCTTAAGTCATCCCAAATATATAAAACACCCTTAATTCAGATAAGGGTGGAGCTCATATTAATTTCATGATTATGATGCCACAGATAATTACTAAATAATGTGATTTCTATAGGAATAATTTTCATCCATTTTGGATTAACCCCATATTTATAAGTAATAACAGGGTTTAGAGGACCCCCGTTGTCATTTAGTTAATGGCTCATGCAGTCCGATCCTGCAAAGTGGAAAGACCAATAAATAAATCACGGCTTTTTTTTTTTTTTTTTTTTACAAAAAAAACATAAAATTAGTTTGTCCAAAAATGAATAATAGAAAGTGGTTCTTACTTTGGACGCCGAAGCCGCAGAAGGGTTGCTTGCATTGCTGGTCACGGCATCACTACCGACTGTTGTAGAAGTGGTGGACGTTGGTGTGGGAAGACGAGATGGCACAATGGGTAGAGGCAGCAGTCCTGGCCTATTGTTACCATTGCCATTGACTATACTATTGGCGTTACTGGTGTTCATATGATTGCTGCTCGGGCTCCACTCCCATCTCTCCCATCCTCCGCAGAAATCCCTCTCAAACCTGCTGTGCCGCGACATCCTGGAGCGTAGACACGCAGACAGGTTCCTCCCCCTTTTCCAATTCTTCCTTTACCTATACCGCTAAAACACAAATAATAATAAGAAATCAATATTCCAAAAAAAAAAAGACAAAAAACCTGGAATCCGCTAAACGAGAAACAATATTTATAGGCGAGTACTATTTGACAATTGACGTGCAGTCTCAGCAAGCCCACTGAGTATAATGAACAGAAAAAGATAATTTCCCTTCTCCGTATTACTGCATAATTATTAGCAAGGAAATTTCATTCTCTGAGAAGCAACAACAGCAAAAAAAAAAAAAAAATTATTTAAAAAACGTAAAAAGTTGAGAACAGAACTTGGAGCGGCTCCCGCTGTTTTCATTTAGAAAATAATAAATCCTAAACCAATTTCTATTCTCCGGCCTTTTATCACACAATTGTAAACCACTAGATTAAGCGCTTTGCAGTGGCGGGAGACGAGGGAGGCTGTGATAGGGGCCTGGGTAGGAGAAGTAAATACAATTACTGAATGGCTTGTGTTTTATAACATATGGAGGGGGGAACGGGGGGCACTATAATAGCTCAGTTTAGTTATAAAGTGGTCATTATGACAGTATATAATCCATCACTCACTATTATGTAGTATACATATATTATGGGGGAGATTTATTAGAAGTACAAGAGAGCAGAACTGTTCTGCCTATGGCAACCAATCAGAGCTCAACTTACATTTTTCCACAGCTGATTCTTAAATGAAAGCTGAGCACTCATTGGTTGCCATGGGCAAGCAAAACAGTTCTGCTCCCAGACACTTAAGATGAATCGCCCTCATATACATTGTGAGATGTTTAAGCCCACCCCCTGAAAAAAAAATATTTTACAGGAAATCTACTATCAAAATCCATCATGATAAACCAGGGGAACTTACTCATAGATCCAGGCACCGTGACTGTGCTAATATTCTTATATTTGTTATCCATGGCCTCCTTCCTTCTAAAATCAACTTTTAAAATTATGCTAATGACCAGTGACAAGAGCCCACTCCGTGCTGTAGCTTTAGCAGTTGTTACACTGTCTCATCCGTCCCCCTCTGTACTTCCCTCTCCCTGCAGTTATAGTGAGAGGAAGGAAGTTCTCCTGCACAGTTTAATAGTCTGAGAAGCTAACACCCAAAGGGGCTTTGATAAAGTCCTTCTGGTGGCTTATTAGCATAATTTTAAAAGTTGATTTTCGAAGGAAAAACTTAACAATAACAAATATATAAGGATTACCACAGTCACAGAGCCTGGATATATTATGATTTAATGGTAGATTTCCTTTAAGTAAGAATACTGTCAAAAAAAGAATATTGTGTTGCAGCAAGAGAGTAATGCCAAACATTATCATTGTCATTATCTTCAATGTAAAGTAGGAGAATGATTTGACTGATAATTTGACCCAATACAGAGCCCTGATCTCAGCATCATCCAGTCTGTCTGGTATTACATGAAGAGACAGAAGGATTAAAGCAAATCCACATCCAAAGTAGATCTGTCATTGATCCTCTGAGATGTTTGGAACAACATTCCTGCTGAGTTCCTTCAAAAACTGTCTGTAAGTATAACTAGATGAACTGATTTGTACTTAAATAAATAAAGGCAAAGAGATGTCAACATTACATTTTGATCGGATTTCAATTTTCATTAAAGCTATATAGAAAAGTGGTAAATCCCTTTAAGAGAGCTTAATTAGGAATATATTTGGGTAAAGTACCTTTCTGTAAAGCCCCCAAATAGTACAACGACAGCTATAGGACCCATGTCAATGAAATGTTTCTACCATTAAATCATTACAGGGAAATATACAGACTGGATATGGGTATGATAGGATTCAATCACCGACTGGGATCAAATTGGATTTGTACCGAGAGACACAATGAATACTGGGTAATAAAAGAACATAAATCCCTTTATATGCAGCTTCACACTTTACCTCATGATTATGTAATGTGTGTGTATGTGTGTGGGGGGGCAGGATATTAGGTAATTTACCAATATACATCTAGTAATAGTTCTGCTCCGCTTTCCTGATATGTAAAGTGAAGCCTCCGGTCTTTTACCTCATCAGCCGGATATACCTGACCATAAAATGGCCGCTGATGGAGGGTCATGTCATCTCTATCTGTCCATGAGCAATCACTCTGCCAATTGTTGTTGTTGAACAACTGATCATGGACAGTTAGAGATCACATGACCCTCCATCTGCGGCCATTTTATGGACAGGAATCTCTGGCTGATGAGGTAAAAGACAGGAAGGCTTCACTTTACATATCAAGAAAGCGGAGCAGAACTATTACTAGATGTATATTGGTGAATTACCTCATATCCTGCCCCCCTCCCCCCACACTTACACACACATTACAAAACATGAGGTAAAGTGTTCAATACCTTTAAGGCCATGGTCCTGTCACCCATAAATTCGGCACCAGGAGCTGTTTACCAAACTAAGCAGCTCCTAGTGCTAAAGTAAACGCTGTAGTGTTACAATGATAGCGTTACCGGAAACCTCCGATAACACTATCTAGCACCGCTGAGGAGTACAATAGAAACATTCGACCCTTCTCAAAGCGGTCCTGCGTATTCATGAGGGGGCGGGATTGTGGGCGTGTTTAGGAGCGGAGACTGCTGCATGACGTGCGGCAGTCACCGCCAAGCTACGGAGGGGACGGGGCGGTCCGGGGAAGAGGCAGCGCCTAGGATCGCCCCCTCAAAGTGGTCCGGCGTTTCTATTGTGCTCCCCAGCGGTGCTAGATAGTGTTATCGGAGGTTGCCGGTAACGCTAGCAGTGTAACACCGCTGCGTTTGCTTTAGCACTAGGAGCTGCTTACTTTAGTAAGCAGCTCCTAGTGCCGAATTTATGGGTGACAGGAGCTTATGGGTCAGGTCTGTGCATGCCCAACGTCAAAAAGCTACAGATATCAAGCAGAAATGTATTTTTGTTCCTTAAACTTAGCTTGAAGAACCTATTACCAGCCTTAAAAAAAAATTAATCACTACAACTAAAGAACCAATTAATTTCCATAATTAGTGTAAAATATGCTAAATATGCAACAATAATGTGGATAATTAATGTTATAATGAATGCAAAATGAGTGTAAGGTAAGACAGGCGAAAACGTAAGAATAATAATATACAATAAAAAAATATACATAAGTGAGATAAAACATAAAAACAATTAACTACATCATTAATTGTTATACAGATAAATATGAACACATAATTGATGGGAAAAAACATGAAATTAAATTGTCATTAAAATATAATAAAATAAATAAATAAATAAAAAAGGGCTAAAAAAATCAATTGTTCAAAGCTGAATAATATAATGTAGAAAAAGCAATGAAAAAAAAAGAAGTGACACATGAAATAGCTGTGATACAATATGAAATGTAAAAGAGGCAGTAAAATATATGTAAATGTAATGCAATTTAGAATGGAATATAAAATGTGAAGAATATGAGCACATGAGAAATGGCAGCATTGTATATGACCAAATATAACAACATGTATAAAAATCTGACATGGGGAGGTCATATCAATGTTTTGGACCTTTGTTATAAGGACATATCAGGCAGATTCTCAACGTGGAGAATTGTCTTGCTCCTCCCCCTAAAAGTGGGAGGAGTAAACATGTTGTGTGTGTAGTGTAGTGCAGTGTGTTTCCCCAGTGATAGAACTGTCGTTATCTGGACAGTGACATCACTAGGGTTCTCTCAGAGTGTACACTCAGCAGAGGCTGGGGATGGATGCAGTATAGTTGCATCCGTCCCTCATAGTCTTTGATGGCCTCTGCTGAACGTATATGTCCCTTGGCAGGAGAGAGCAGGGTGGAAAGCCATAGCTTGTTGTGTCTTTGCATTATGTGTTTTCCACAGTATATGAAGTATACTAGGCAGCCAAAAAAGTTGTCCCCATCTGCCAGTATATGTCTATGTATATGTGGAGAGGATGCGTCGGGAGTTTTCATGACATACACGCTGAGCATATACATAAGACGTGATGTGAATATAGCCTAATAGGAGTTATATAACCACCTCCTTCTCTGGCACCAGACACCGGGCATGGACTCAATTAAAACTGTTCTAGTTGCCCCTTGCAACCAATCAGTGCTCTACTTTCATTGTCCAACAGCTGTTTATAAAATGAAAGCTGAGATCTTATATCAGTTCCATTTTAATTTGGAATATTAATTCCAATGAATTTCAGGAGACTCTACCCACCACTTGCCATGACGGGGACACAAATACCAACCCAACCACTGAACGCCCAATACCATCCCACACGTTATATCCGGTTATATCAAGATCTTCTACTTTTCTCTATCACCATCTTCCACTCTTGTCACAGCTGACTGCAGGACTTCTCCTGTGCATCCCCCATTCTCTGGAACTCTCTACCAAAATGTGTCAGATTGTTTCCCATGTTCCCAACGTTAGCACGTAATCTGAAAACTGAAAAACTGAAAGGTTGAAAGGCACATCTAAGGGTGATGCCACACATGGCGTTTTGAAACCGTTTTTGGTCCGTTTTTAAGCACTCCGTTAAAAACGCATGCATTAAAAACACATCCGTTTTTTAAAACGCATCTCGGAAAACCTGTCAAAAACGCATGCATTTTTTAACAGATTGCTTAAAAATGGACCAAAAACAGTTTCAAAACGCCATGTGTGGCATCACCCTAAGGGTGAAGACACACGCAACGTTTTTAGGCTGTTTTTGGGTCATTTTTAGTTTAGTTTAGCGCGTTTTCAGATCGTAAAAAACGCGTGCGTTTTTGACCAGTTTGAATTAAGATAATTGGTCAAACCTGTCAAATACGCATGCGTTTTTTACTATCTGAATACGCACTAACTAAAAACGGCCCAAAAACGCCACGTGTGTCTTCATCCTAAGGGTGAAGACACACGTGGCGTTTTTAGGCCGTTTTTAGTTGCATGCGTTTTTGACAGGTTTGAGCAATTATCTTAATTCAAACTGGTCAAAAACACATGCGTATTTTAACGATCTGAAAACGCACTAACTAAAAACGGCCCAAAAACGGACTAAAAACGCCATGTGTGTCTTCACCCTAAGGCTACATTCACACTGACGTATGGGGGAGGTATATACGGGCGACATAGATGGCAATGAATGCACGGCGCCCTATGGGAGGGGTACGGTGCCGCACACGTGCTATAAGTTACAGCTGACCCTCTAATTGTAATAGTGCAGGTTCAGCACCCGAGTCCGGATCACAATGTGCCACACATGTGGAATAGTGAAAAGGGGTTAACTCAGATTTCCACATCTCTGCTTCCTGTCACTCATTAGAAACCCACAATTGTTTTCTTCCAGCAAACAACACTTGGTAAAATAATTATGCACAGAAAACCTTATTTTTCCCATTTTCCACCTTCATGTTAACGGGTCCGCCAGAACATTCACATGAGAAAATACAATTTCATTCCAGCTATACCGCCATGGGACACAATGGAAAACATGATTGTGTTTACAGAGAGGCAATCTATGGATGACATCAGAATATTTTCATCCACACAGTCCTGCGAAACTTCTGGCTCAGATCGATAGAAGGATATTACTTCCCTCGCAGAAACTGAGTTCTTAAAGATGGAGAAACAGGCAAACAACATTACCCACAATCCTGCCCGGCAAAGACCCAGTAATGGAACAATATTAAAAAAAATAAAAGAAAAAATTCTCCACTGTTTTATCACAATTGCATTTTTAGGTCCATCAATCCATTCACATTATTTTATTATATCTTTATTGCTTTGATATATGTGGCTACAAATCCTCTGCATAGACACAAACTGGTTACATGTCGATAGGTGCTTTGTATCATTCAGTGGTGGTCCAACATCCACCCACCTCACCATCAAGTTGTTTCCAATGCCAAAACCTATACAAAGTCTATAGCAGATTCCTGAATGTCATGCTCCAGGGGTAGTGGACCCAATGGACCACCGCGAGCACTGACAAAAGCCAACACCTGGGGCCGGAATCTAAGTGGTACCTGGTTGTCCCCAGAGCCCGCCGCAAAGCAGGTTGGACTTGCTGCGGCGTGGTACCGCCAGGTCGTTCCACAGGTGCGACTTTGTCCATGGTGGTAGCCAAGGCGAGGTACACAGACGTTAGCAGAATCGTAGTCGGGGACAGGCAGGAGGTCAGGACGGACAGCAAGGGGTCAGAGTCGGGGAAATAGCAATAGGTCAAGGCAGGCAGCAGAGGAGCATAGTTAGAAACGGAACCGGGGTCACAACGGGAAAACATACTAACAGCAAAGGGCATGGGAACAAGCTTTTTCTTTGGCACAAGGCACAAAGATCCGTCAGGGTGTGCTGGGAGAGGCTGGAAAATAAAGGATTCTGGGAAGTGGCCAGCGCCAATTAACAGTGCGCTGGCCCTTTAAATCTTCTAAAGTTGCGCAAATGGCCCAAGGGCGGGGACAGCAACGAGGATGGGTGAGTAAGGACAGCGGGGCACACCGAAGGGCACGGGTGAGCCTGCGACCCGAAACATGGGTTGTGGGAGCACCCATGCTACTGTGGCACATTTACTAAGGGTCCGCGGACCGCATTTCCATTGGGTTCTCCGACGCATTTAACAGGGGTTTTTGGCGCATGCAATCGGATTTTGTCGCAATTGTGCCAACTTTCATGCGACACAATTGGGGGGGCGGGGGTCGCGGGCGTCAGACAACCTGACTGATTCGAACTTAGCGCAGGATTTCAAATTCAAATTGTGTTGCAAGACAATGCACTCACATACACCGGGAAGAAGATGCGTTTTTGACCAGTTTGAATTAAGATAATTGGTCAAACCTGTCAAATACGCATGCGTTTTTTACTATCTGAATACGCACTAACTAAAAACGGCCCAAAAACGCCACGTGTGTCTTCATCCTAAGGGTGAAGACACACGTGGCGTTTTTAGGCCGTTTTTAGTTGCATGCGTTTTTGACAGGTTTGAGCAATTATCTTAATTCAAACTGGTCAAAAACACATGCGTATTTTAACGATCTGAAAACGCACTAACTAAAAACGGCCCAAAAACGGACTAAAAACGCCATGTGTGTCTTCACCCTAAGGCTACATTCACACTGACGTATGGGGGAGGTATATACGGGCGACATAGATGGCAATGAATGCACGGCGCCCTATGGGAGGGGTACGGTGCCGCACACGTGCTATAAGTTACAGCTGACCCTCTAATTGTAATAGTGCAGGTTCAGCACCCGAGTCCGGATCACAATGTGCCACACATGTGGAATAGTGAAAAGGGGTTAACTCAGATTTCCACATCTCTGCTTCCTGTCACTCATTAGAAACCCACAATTGTTTTCTTCCAGCAAACAACACTTGGTAAAATAATTATGCACAGAAAACCTTATTTTTCCCATTTTCCACCTTCATGTTAACGGGTCCGCCAGAACGTTCACATGAGAAAATACAATTTCATTCCAGCTATACTGCCATGGGACACAATGGAAAACATGATTGTGTTTACAGAGAGGCAATCTATGGATGACATCAGAATATTTTCATCCACACAGTCCTGCGAAACTTCTGGCTCAGATCGATAGAAGGATATTACTTCCCTCGCAGAAACTGAGTTCTTAAAGATGGAGAAACAGGCAAACAACATTACCCACAATCCTGCCCGGCAAAGACCCAGTAATGGAACAATATTAAAAAAAATAAAAGAAAAAATTCTCCACTGTTTTATCACAATTGCATTTTTAGGTCCATCAATCCATTCACATTATTTTATTATATCTTTATTGCTTTGATATATGTGGCTACAAATCCTCTGCATAGACACAAACTGGTTACATGTCGATAGGTGCTTTGTATCATTCAGTGGTGGTCCAACATCCACCCACCTCACCATCAAGTTGTCTCCAATGCCAAAACCTATACAAAGTCTATAGCAGATTCCTGAATGTCATGCTCCAGGGGTAGTGGACCCAATGGACCACCGCGAGCACTGACAAAAGCCAACACCTGGGGCCGGAATCTAAGTGGTACCTGGTTGTCCCCAGAGCCTGCCGCAAAGCAGGTTGGACTTGCTGCGGCGTGGTACCGCCAGGTCGTTCCACAGGTGCGACTTTGTCCATGGTGGTAGCCAAGGCGAGGTACACAGACGTTAGCAGAATCGTAGTCGGGGACAGGCAGGAGGTCAGGACGGACAGCAAGGGGTCAGAGTCGGGGAAATAGCAATAGGTCAAGGCAGGCAGCAGAGGAGCATAGTTAGAAACGGAACCGGGGTCACAACGGGAAAACATACTAACAGCAAAGGGCATGGGAACAAGCTTTTTCTTTGGCACAAGGCACAAAGATCCGTCAGGGTGTGCTGGGAGAGGCTGGAAAATAAAGGATTCTGGGAAGTGGCCAGCGCCAATTAACAGTGCGCTGGCCCTTTAAATCTTCTAAAGTTGCGCAAATGGCCCAAGGGCGGGGACAGCAACGAGGATGGGTGAGTAAGGACAGCGGGGCACACCGAAGGGCACGGGTGAGCCTGCGACCCGAAACATGGGTTGTGGGAGCACCCATGCTACTGTGGCACATTTACTAAGGGTCCGCGGACCGCATTTCCATTGGGTTCTCCGACGCATTTAACAGGGGTTTTTGGCGCATGCAATCGGATTTTGTCGCAATTGTGCCAACTTTCATGCGACACAATTGGGGGGGCGGGGGTCGCGGGCGTCAGACAACCTGACTGATTCGAACTTAGCGCAGGATTTCAAATTCAAATTGTGTTGCAAGACAATGCACTCACATACACCGGGAAGAAGATGGTGAACTCCGGCGGACCTCAGCGGGGAAGCGACACATGCAGGATATCGGGCGCACGATCTTGGTTAATCGCGTCGGACTTCATCCTCGTTGGACAGTCTGGATCGGGGATCGTGACAGGACTGGGTAAGTAAATGTGCCCCACCGAATCCATAGTACAGTGGCCATGTGGGGGAACTACAGCTTTGACCATTGAAATAGTTATTTTAAAGAATGGGACAATAGCGCAGATGTTTCCGTCACATAAGAGACCATAACGTGAGTGTCAGCCCCCAGGAACAATTTGTAAGGAATAATTTCCCTGTTTTCTGGCAGAAATTGGCTGTATCTAAATTCTAGTCCAATCAGCATTGGAGAATTACGTGCGGAGCAACGAAGCGAATGACAAATTGTATCTAGCACCGTCGTCCCCGCCGTAGTTATGAGGTTCATAAAAACGCAATTTTACGTAAAGTGCCAGCGGACCCATTACTATTTATGGGAAAAATACTGCAAATTCATAAAGGAAAGATTTTCCTGGGTCCCGCTTCTGGTGAACAGGTTGTATAATGAAATTGGAACGTTGCCGTTCAATAGTACTTTTTTTCGGATTGCGGAGCTTTCGAATGGTAAATGAAGTGTAAGTGGAAACAAAATGTTATCCGTAAATTGAAATAAACAGAAATGAATAATGTGCGGCCTGAAATAATCTGTCCTATGCTCTATTTATATCACAAATATTGTGCCAGGCTGAAGGCTTTACACAAAACATATGCTACCTGATGATAAAAACAATAAAATAATATTTCTACAGAATATTTTGTCATTATTATTATTTAAGAATAAATGAATAGGTTGATCGATGGATAGATAAATAGATGGATATATACCATAAATAAGCCGAGTATAAGCCAACCAGGGGCCTCTAATTTTAACACAAAAAAACGGAAAAACTATTGACTCGAGTATAAGCCTAGTATATAGCCTGCAAGCCATCCTTTTGCCCTAGTATGTCAAGCAGCCCCTGTCCCCAGTATATAGCCTGCAGCCCCTGCCTCCCAGTATATAGCCTGCTTTCCCTGCTCCCCTAGTATATAGCCAGCTGCCCCTGGCCCCCTGTATATAGCCTGCTTTCCCTGCTCCACCCCCAAAATATAGCCACCAGCCCCTGCCCCCCAGTATATAGCCTTCCCCCCCAGTATTTATGCCACCAGCCCTCTGTCCCCCTGTATCTAGCCTGCTTTCCCCCTGCCCCCCCCCTTATAATAACCTTCAGTACCCCCTGCCCTGCCGCAGATATCCAGCTTCCTATCTGTCTCGGGGGCCAGGCTATAGCCTCGATCCCCTTCTCCCGCAGATAATAGCCCTCCCCCCCAAACTTCCCCCCCATTCTATCGCCTGTCGCCCCCTCGCGTTCAAGTGTCCGCCCACCTATTAGGAAAAAAAAGGTACCCACCTCTGACCCCCCCCCCCCCCCCAGCAGGTCCGGCAGGTTCTATACATCGGCTCTGTGTCCCTGTGTGGTCCGTTTCACGCAGCATGACGTCAGCTGCTCCCCGACATCATAGTGTGTGCCGATGGCGGCGCACACACTACAATGTTCAGCGATGGACACGTAGCTTATGCTGCAGCATCCATGAATAGATAGAGAGATGGATACAGGTAATAGGGTTTTAGGGAGATCAGAATGCTCGGAAGCCCTTCCGAGCCGAAACGTACGTCGGAGACGCTGCCCTCCTGGACCAGCGAATTCTAAACATCTGAACGGCCTGGTAAGAGCAAACATGACCTTTATGCTAATCATTACAGGGTACATTACTAATACTATCCATCAGTAGCCACTTCACATATATTTGGCTAATCTCTTACCTAGGTCCCTCCATTTCATTATATACCACTCCAATCTGTCCAGACCGGATCGCCCCTTATCTTTTTGTACTCCACCACTCATGGTTTTATTGCAACTTTTAATGTAAAATGTTATCAATAAAGATCATTTGTTTTATATGCATCTTCTTAGTCGGTCCTCCTTTTTCCCTCTTCTCTTGAGGGGTACAGTTTCTTCAGCATCCATGAATAGAAGAGGTCCTGCTGGAATGGTATCGGAAGGTGAGTACATTTTTTTTAAAATAGACTGAGGTTTTTGAGCACATTTTTTTGTGCTGAAAAACTCGGCTTATACTTGAGTATATATGGTAGATAGTTCGATATATAGATAGATTGATATGTGATAGATAGAGGTTTCTATTATGTATCTATATTACAAAGACTATAGATATATTATAGCTAGATAATAGATAGAAAGAAATAAAGATAATAGTTTGATACATATGAGAAAAATATAAAGCCAGATAGGTTGTAGATACAATCAGGGGTGTAACTAGGAGAGGCAGGGCTCTAAAGCAAAGTCCTTAATGGGGCCCCCTGCCCATATACATACTACACACATTAATATATACATTCAGGCAGTCCCCGGGTTATGGACAGGATAGGTTCTGTAGGTTTGTTCTTAAGTCAGAACTGTATATTTAATAATTGTAACCCCAGATAATTGTTTTTTGTGACAATTGGATTTTAAAAATGTTGGGTTGTCATAAGAACCAGAATTAACAATAAAGCTTCATTACAGACACCTGTGATAACTGTTTATTGTAGCCTAAGGCTAAAGTACAGTAAGTTACCAACATTCAGAGGTCCGTTTGTAACTAGGGGGTCAGATGTAAGTCGGGTTTACTTAAGTAGGGGTCCGCCTGTATACATAAACATACAGTTCTTTACTCATACACACACATTTATACACTCTAACACATATTTATACACTCGCACACACATATACAGCATATATACATCACATACATTTTATATACATATTATGCTGCACAATGTGCGCCTCCATTCATTACTTTCAGATCACATGACGGGGCCCCCTGACACTGCAGGCCCCATAGCAGCTGCTATGGCTGCTACCACTGTAGTTATACCCCTTCATGCCACCTTCATGCCAAGTGGGCATGAAGGAGTATTGGTGGGGGCGAGCGTGCCCGGTAGTGGATTGGGCCGCGCTGGGTGGTGTTCCTGGCTGTGCCTGTACACTACCTATAACCTGTGTCAAAAACCCAATAGCGCAATCCCCTACAGATGTATGATTAGCCAGCGTATGATAAGTCCCCTCACAGTCTTTTGGCTACAGCCATCAGTGATTGGACACCCAAGCTGAGGGGGAAAATACTTCTTTTTTTGCAGGTGTATATGTATTGACACAGATAGACTAAGATACATACAACACAAAGAAAAGCCGGACCATAATTCAAGACAAAACAACAGGAGGTGCACACGGCAGGCAGATAAGGTTCTCTACGTTTTGCCATATGTTATACTGTTTTTCATTTTTTTATCTCTGGAAAATATAGCGGGAGTATAAATATTGCAAGTAAATATGCCACCGCTCCGCTACATCGTGGCACGGATCCTAGTTATCTGCATATCTACATCCCACCAACACATCAGACGGCGCACGGGTTTCATACACAGATAATTGCAGAGGAATGAAATATATACAAGTCGTTGGGGGGGGGGGGGGGGTGCGCCCCCAAATGTGAAATCATACAGTGGGGGGATTATGTAAACATTTGTTAAATATCACCGATACCCCCTCCCTTCCTCAAATCAAAACTCAACAGGATTATTTTTACAAGATATGTTCTTCATTTGCATTGTTTTTATTATATTGTATCACATTAAGTATTTGATCATGATTGGAGCCTCCAAAAAAACAAAAAACTTGAAGAACCCAGAAAAAAACTGCAGCAGTGCTCAGAAAGGAGACCAACAGGAGCTCTCATGCTTTAAGGAATGGTCCTGAAGGTCATAAGAAAAACATATAGGGGCAGATTTACTTACCCGGTCCATTCGCGATCCAGCGGCGCGTTCTCTGCGGTGGATTCGGGTCTTCCAGCGATTCACTAAGGCCGTTCCGCCAACGTCCACCAGGTGTTGCTGTTGCACTGAAGTCCGCCGAGACCCGCCGGAGTGCACGATCCACTGCTGGGTGAAGGTAAGTGCGTGTCCAGCGACACTTTTTTTTAAAAAAATGCGGCGGGTTTTTCAGAATTCGTCGGGTTTTCGTTCGGCCACGCCCCCAATTTCCGTCGCGTGCAAGCCGGCACCGATGCGCCACAATCCGATCGCGTGCGCCAAAATCCCGGGGCAATACAGGGAAAATCGGTGCAAAACAGAAAAATTTGTGTAACCCGCCGGAAAAACGCGATTCGGGCCCTTAGTAAATTACGTATTCCATAAAATGCAGGTCCTATCATAAGTAGATAAAAGAAACTGATCTCTCTTCCAACTTATTGGGCCTCTTGAATTCTAGATACATTATTCCAGTATGTCAGAATTTTGACAGAAGAGACAGAAGGTCCTAGTCTTTATGCTTGGTTCTAAATCGGTTTGGATAACTTTGTATGGGGAGCCACCACTTTGGATTACCTCGATTGGTCAGAATTGATGAGATATTTTTTGGGTTGTCTGTGGTATCTAGATCAGGGGTTTCTTGTACTTGTTGTCTAGTTGGGTCAGAGGATTTTTATACTCGGTGAAGTATGGTGGCCACCTTTGTGTTGGTGTCAGTGGTATTTAGGGCTTTTAGAGTATGGTACCAAAGTTGGTTTGGACTTGATGTGACCTTGTTGTATTATCTCTAAAAATCAATCTCGGTGAGGGAGCTGGTGTTGTTTGTGGTATCTAGATCAAAGGGCTTCTAGTATTTGGTAGAAAGTTGGTTTGGAGCAGTGGTACTTGACGTGGCTTCTTTCAGTTGCCTCTGAGATCAGAATTGGTGAGAAACTTGATGTTGTTTGTGGTATCTAAATCAAAGGGATTCTAGTATTTGGTACCAAGTTGTTTTGATCTTTTTTTTCTTGTTGTAGCCTGCTTATGGTGAGTCTTGGTGGGATACCTGGTGTTGTTGTTTGATGTATCTAGATGTCTAAACAAGCCGCCCAAATGTGAAATCATACAGTGGGGGGATTATGTAAACATTTGTTAAATATCACCGATACCCCCTCCCTCATTTGCATTGTTTTTATTATATTGTATCACATTAAGTATTTGATCATGATTGGAGCCTCCAAGAAAAACAAAAAACTTGAAGAACCCAGAAAAAAACTGCAGCAGTGCTCAGAAAGGAGACCAACAGGAGCTCTCATGCTTTAAGGAATGGTCCTGAAGATCATAAGAAAAACATATAGGGGCAGATTTACTTACCCGGTCCATTCGCGATCCAGCGGCGCGTTCTCTGCGGTGGATTCGGGTCTTCCAGCGATTCACTAAGGCAGTTCCTCCAACGTCCACCAGGTGTTGCTGTTGCGCTGAAGTCCGCCGAGACCCGCCGGAGTGCACGATCCACTGCTGGGTGAAGGTAAGCGCGTGTCCAGCGACACTTTTTTTTTTAAAAATGCGGCGGGTTTTTCAGAATTCGTCGGGTTTTCGTTCGGCCACGGCCCCAATTTCCGTCGCATGCATGCCGGCACCGATGCGCCACAATTCGATCGCGTGCGCCAAAATCCCAGGGCAATACAGGAAAAATCGGTGCAAAACAGAAAAATTTGTGTAACCCGCCGGAAAAACGCGATTCGGGCCCTTAGTAAATTACGTATTCCATAAAATGCAGGTCCTATCATAAGTAGATAAAAGAAACTGATCTCTCTTCCAACTTATTGGGCCTCTTGAATTCTAGATACATTATTCCAGTATGTCAGAATTTTGACAGAAGAGACAGAAGGTCCTAGTCTTTATGCTTGGTTCTAAATCGGTTTGGATAACTTTGTATGGGGAGCCACCACTTTGGATTACCTCGATTGGTCAGAATTGATGAGATATTTTTTGGGTTGTCTGTGGTATCTAGATCAGGGGTTTCTTGTTCTTGTTGTCTAGTTGGGTCAGAGGATTTTTATACTCGGTGAAGTATGGTGGCCACCTTTGTGTTGGTGTCAGTGGTATTTAGGGCTTTTAGAGTTTGGTACCAAAGTTGATTTGGACTTGGTGTGACCTCTTTGTATTATCTCTAAAAATCAATCTCGGTGAGGGAGCTGGTGTTGTTTGTGGTATCTAGATCAAAGGGCTTCTAGTATTTGGTAGAAAGTTGGTTTGGAGCAGTGGTACTTGACGTGGCTTCTTTCAGTTGCCTCTGAGATCAGAATTGGTGAGAAACTTGATGTTGTTTGTGGTATCTAAATCAAAGGGATTCTAGTATTTGGTACCAAGTTGCTTTGATCTATTTTTTCTTGTTGTAGCCTGCTTATGGTGAGTCTTGGTTGGATACCTGGTGTTGTTGTTTGATGTATCTAGATGTCTAAACAAGCCAAACTGGTTTGGTGGACATTTTTCAGATAAACTAATGGTCAGGCTAGAAGAAGAACTCAACATGAGCCCCAATCTCTTGGAACTCTTGGAAGCCATGTTGGATTCTGCAAATTGCAATGGGTGGTTATAGTTAGTTCCAAGACCTCTGTCTTGATAGACCCATGAACTCAAGCTGCCATGGTCACTCCCTTGTTTACAGTGGGCAGTGCATGAAGTGAGACTGACAAAGCGAGGCTTTTACAGTCCATCTCTTAAAACATTAAATATTACCAGTATAAACATTTAAGTGAAAGGCAAAAATATATTGAGTGATTACACGCATGAAGGAACACAGTAAATTGATTTTTACGGTATGTTCCAAAGACTGAATGTTACTTAAAAACTAGAAAAGTGGATTTTTTTTCTACTTTTAACAGATAAGCAAAATGATTAACCCTTTCATGTCCAATCATCATTTTTTTCCCTATAAGCTCATTTAGTATATTGAGATGGATCAGTGATCCCATAATGGGGGCTGTCATACAAATCCAACATCTTAGTCAACCTTAGATGTGTAGAAGCCGTAGCGTAGCTAAAGAATGCTGAGTGTTTTTACCTGTATATTGTTTCATGTTGGAAATTCTATGTATGGAACTTATCACCTCCTGCTCCTCTCCCCTCTCACAGCATCAATCTTATTCACAGTATAAAGTAAAGAAGCTGCACCATCACCCTTCCTTCCTGCACGTTCTACCTTCCTCTACAGGATTTAGTATAATAAAGATGGCGTTCAGGATTCAATTATGCTGTTTAATGGTGAATGAGGTCCTGCTGGGATTTCCTGCTGTATAGGGGAGAGAGACGCTTTTCATGCTCAGCTTCCAGTTCACACAATGCTCCAGTACTTATGGTCATACTTCTTGTGCTGGAGGTCATGGGACCTTATTTTGCCAATCTGTGGCTTCCTGGAACCACAGGAGGTCACTTGTGACACAAGAAGAAGTGACATAAGAAGAAGAAGTCTGAGGAGGCCACTGATTGATTGAAGTGGTTCCCACCACCCCGATGACCTGAAGTATCGGAGCGACCGATAACGGGAGTCAAAGCGGAGTAAGTACACTTTTTTGATTTAACACCCGCCCCCACCCCCACAAAAATTGTCAATTATTGGCCCTTCATCAGTCTGAAATTTTAAACTAATGCCAAAAGGGCAGAAATACTAATAAATATATATAATTTATTTATTTTTAAATTGAAATAATATAGCACAAATGTAGTTAAACGTAGGTTTCATCACTCTAGGCCAGGGGCACTACCTGACCAGGTAACCCTTGTAAGGACAGAATAATAAAAGAGGCTTTTACAGGGCTGGATTTGATGTATTTGACTATTTTTTTGTCTCGGCTGTTTATTTATTTACTTCCTTTGTTTTAGGTTTATGTGACCAAATTCACACCTGCCAGGAGCGATGCTAGGAGTCCATAAATCCTAAAAGTGTCATCCATGTTTCATGGCCCGAGAAATATGTCTGTGTATTTCTTTTATTTTGTCAAGGAAACCTGGGGAAAGTGAATGATGCGCGTGCAGGGCTGTTCCTCATAGCGGGGAGATGTTTTTTCTTATGGAAAGTGTTCACTTTAGATTTAGGTTTTTCAACACTGAAAAATATCAAGATGAACACTGCAAACACAAATCCTACAAATCTGAACACAGAAAAAAAGAAGTTACCCAAAGTAACCTTTAGCGATAGCGCCCAACCCCCCCCCCCCCCATCCCGAGGTTCTTAAGTGGTTGCCACCCTTAAAGGGAATCTGTCAACAGCACTTTAGTGTTATTTATAGGTCCTGGACTAGTGATATTTGAAGGGGTTCTCCCAACTATTTAAGTTATGTACAGGTCGCGGGATAACCGGCTGATTGGTGACTGCTGGGACACCCATCGATCATAAGAACAGGACCCCCAGCAATCCGTACAATGGGGGTCCAATTCTTACAAAATGATAGGTCGGACATGTGTCCTGCTGCTTCATTCAATTGTATTGTAGCAACGGAAATAGCTGAGGACAGCACTTACCGTTCACTGCCTATGTGAGTGCAAGATATCTGAGCGTTCTCAACCTCCTAGTCATATTATCATAGTTTATACGGTAGAAAATAGACACGTGTCCATCAAGTTCAACCAAGGAAGGGAAGGGATTGGATGAGGAAGGGATTTAGGGGAAACAATTCTATATAACATAACCATCAATGTTATTTTAGTGTAAAAGAGCATCTAGACCCTTCTTGAAGCTCTCTGCTGTCCCTGCTGTGACCTGCGCCTGAGGCTGGCTATTCCAAAGATTGATAGATCCATCAATTAGTGAGAATGGGCCCCCTGTTTTCTGGATTGCTGGGGGTATGTTCTCATGGGGGCCCTTGCAGTCAGACTCATACAGATCGGCTTGTTATCCCCTATCCTGGGACACCATATATAAGACTGAATATATTAGATTTCTAATCCAGGATTGTAGCTTCTTCAAGCAAAATTGGAGCATTTCCTCACACTGCTTTTTTCTTAGCTCTCTGCACTGAGCTGCTCCTTAGTGTCTACCCTAAAGTAGAGAAATGGCAGGCTCCTGTTTTAACAACAGAACAGAGGGGCTGTAGGACAATTTGATGCAGAGAACAGAGCACAGCAGTGTGAGGACACAACTCTTTTGCTACAATCCTGGAACACAAATGCGTTTTTCCCAGTCACATATAAAGCTACAAATTGTCAAATGGAGTCCCTGCTGACTTTCTTCTACAACTCTTCATTCATTTCATTGACCCAATGGATTCACAGATCAGGTTGCAGGGATTGATGTCTCCCGTTTCTGGATCTTGCAGCCAACGAACATGACGTTTTTGTAAGGTTTTTTTTTTTCTGGATTGACTTTCTACGTAGGATTTGTAACTTTTATGAACTATCCTTAAGTGACTTTTCTTCTTTGAAGCTGTCTCCCAGAAACCACCCTGTGATTAGCTCCACCGCCCCTTTAAATAACAGTGCAGATCACGCAGACAGAGATAACCAATTTAAAAGCTATTTCACCATATTGATCAGACATCGGACAGGATTTTTCAGCAGTTTCGTTATGATTTTGTCTTTCCATTTATTTTATTGATTGCTTCAGTTCTTTGTTGTGTAACTTGCATAAAATCATTGAGGAAAACAGAATGAAGAACAGACTGGTTGTCACCCAACTTATCCAGAAACAGATATAATTAACCCCTTTCCATCCTGTCCTATAAACATTGTGCCAACACCATCAGATGGAGGAGGAGGCTGCTGATAACAGTGAATAGGTTTCTATTGTCCTGCAAAAGTTACTGTTTTAAGAGGTTGTAGTGTTCAAGATACTGAATGTAACCCAAAATGCATCCACTTTAAAGAGGTTTGAAAAACATAGCTGCGTTTTTCCAAAAATAATGTTACACGTTACCACCACACCCAGGGTTTCCTATATTTTGCACGGCAGCAAAGCGGTGAGTGCCACTTCAAACAGAGATCACTGCCTGGAGAAAGCACTGAGCGGCCCGAAACGGCCCATCGGCTTTGCGGCACTGCGTGCCTCCCTGTGTACATTCTTATACCAATAAAGAAGACTTATTTCACCACCGGTGAGTGCCACTTCATTCTTCCTATCTTGCCTACCAGATCTCTGTCGTCTTTAAGTTTGAGCACCACCACAGTGTAATTATATGCCTCCCGACCCCCCGTCCTCTCCTCTCCACTACGCTGCGCTGTTTGGTCTCGGTGCTGGTTGTGCCCGCGTATCTCCCGCTCCCGCCCTTAGATTGCAGTAAACTGGTTCGGTCACGGTGCAGTGAGAGGGAGGGCTCCCGGAGCGCACACACCTGGGCCTCCACCACTTTGGAGAAAGGGGTGGCCCTCACCAGAGCTGCAGATTTGGAATAATCCTGCTAACCCTACAGCAACCAGGGACCTGCCCTAATACAACAAAACAGAGAAGATCATTAAAGTCCGCTCTGTTCTGCTGTTTGTAAGTTCTGAGGAAGAAACTGCATTTGATGGAGAGGATGCCCCCTGTCTATGGTGATGGTAGAACCTCCTCTCCTCTAGGTGTAGAGGATGTCCCTTGTCCATGGTGACGGTAGAACCTCCTTTCCTGTAGGTGAAAAGTCGGTTTCCGGTCCTGGTCACAGGCCTCGGTATAAAAGTATATAAAAGATCTTTCCTATATAAATCACATATAAAATACATACAAATGGCAAATATTGATGTGAACCATGTAAACTACATAAACATACACAACTATAAAAAAAACTATGAATGTGCATTTGTATAGCATAAAAATGTATATAGATTTATTAGCTATAACATTTATTTATAAATAAAAAGTAAAAAAAAAAAAAATTTGACTAATTCATGAATGTGACTTCTATGGATGAAAAAATCACTTCTGCACTTATTATAAAGTTTCCATCTCTTGACGTCTGAGTTGTGTGATTCCTTTTCCAGACCGGTGAGTGCGGCTGCTGCCGGTGTGTAGTGGGCGTCCGGCCTTGGACACGTCTGTGTGGTATCTGTATGATGTGTAACCATCGCACCAGGGATGATCAAGTCTCCCTCTGTTCTGTAGAAATCCCGGGGACAATCTCCCCAGTGAAGCCTCGCGGCACATAAATAGGGGCTTTATACACTATAACTGTGTGTAATGGCGCCAGCAGAACCATTTACTATAATTTAAGGGATTTGTTTTACATCCTTTTTTACTGGTCATTTTGTGACCATTTTAATTTTAGAAACCAATATGATTTTTTTTCGTATAGAAAAGGGAACCTACAACTTATAGCGCGACTACTAAACAGAACAAAGTCACATAAAAACATCCATATTCCTACAGGCCACGGACACTTTCTTCTGATCAAATGTTAAAAATAAAAAATAAAGCAACTTTGAAAATACAGTTATCATGCACACGACCGTCATGGAGACATATATATCCAGCCGGCTATGGCAACTGCACCCTATATGGGGAAAAGATACAGCATGAAATTTGTGCACGGCTGTGTGCTGCTGTATCTTAGGGAGGGCGGAGGGGCGAGCTTATACTCGTGTGTATGTCGCCTAATCTCTCTGAGAGGTGTTTCAATTTTATACCACAATTCCTACGAAGACATGTAAGTAACAGACATATCTTTATGTGTTGTATTCCACTAAATAAATCCTGTTCTCATGTATCCCTTAGCAAATTGCAAAGAAATGACATTCCACATGAAGTTTCCAAAGATTTTTTTAATGAAAAGACAATAATAAAACCTGCTCTCAAGAATATAACTACTATAACACTGCCCCCTATATACAGGAATATAACTACTACAATACTGCCCCCTATGTACAAGAATATAACTACTATAATACTGCCCCCTATGTACAGGAATATAACTACTATAATACTGCCCCCTATGTACAAGAATATAACTACTATAATACTGCCCCCTATGTACAGGAATATAACTACTATTATACTGCCCCCTATGTACAAGAATATAACTACTTTAATACTGCCCTCTATGTACAAGAATATAACTACTATAATACTGCCCCTATGTACAAGAATATAACTACTATAATACTGCCCCCTATGTACAAGAATATAACTGCTATAATACTGCCCCCTATGTACAGGGATATAACTACTATAATACTGCCCCTATGTACAAGAATATAACTACTATAATACTGCCTCCTATGTACAAGAATATAACTAATATAATACTGCCCCCTATGTACAAGAATATAACTACTATAATACTGCCCCCTATGTACAAGAATATAACTACTATAATACTGTACTCTATAAT
Organism: Engystomops pustulosus; assembly: GCA_019512145.1. Lineage (NCBI taxonomy): Eukaryota > Metazoa > Chordata > Amphibia > Anura > Leptodactylidae > Engystomops > Engystomops pustulosus. Next base: position 8,321,461 of record CM033643.1, on the reverse strand, counting down.
ATGTGAAAAAACAAGTTCATTTAGATGTGATTTACTGTAATCCTGATGCCACTGTAACTTCTTATCTGCACATATACAGCGAGCCACTTAATTAAAATCCCCCGCCAACCAGTGAGCGCATGGTGACAGGCGAGGGGGGCTCCTAGATGGTCGATTATCTCTCATTGTGTGGACTGCACAGCTCACGTAATTGTCTCGTCTCATGATTCTCGGCAGCAGACAAAACAATTTTACAATTAAGAAATAGAGGAAAATGTTTGGGTCCCCTGTAAGATTTGTAAAGCTGAAGTTCTGTCACTAGATCTCCTAATGAGACGTGTGATGCCGAGAACATTCAGTGCATCAGGAGAGAGCGAATTAATAACCAGGACACAATAATAAGAGGACAAACTGCACCGCACCTAGCAGGGAATAATTACTTTCTTATACCGGATCCCGTCATTTACTGATTTTGTATGAAATCTGGAACATCTAATTAATTGTCCAGCACAGAAATGGGTAACATATAGAATGTATCCTCATGAGAAGCACCTAATACATTGTATGGCATAGGATCATCCTGTATTATACCCCAGAGCTGCACTCACTAATCTGCTGCTGGTGCAGTCACTGTGTACATACATGACATTACTTATCCTGTACTGCCTTAGAGTTAATCCTGATTATATACTAAAGAGCTGCACTACTTTTATTTTTTGGCTTTTTTGGGGCTTGGCGGGCAAGTCACTGGCCACCATACATGACAAGACTTATCCTGTACTGATCCTGAGTTACATCCGTATTATACTCCAGAGCTGCACTCACTATTCTGCTGCTGGCGCAGTCACTGTGTACATACATGACATTACTTATCCTGTACTGATCGTGAGTTACATCCTGTATTATACCCCAGAGCTGCACTCACTATTCTGCTGCTGTTGCAGTCACTGTGTACATACATGACATTACTTATCCTGTACTGATCCTGAGTTACATCCTGTATTATACTCCAGAGCTGCACTCTCTATTCTGCTGGTGCAGTCACTGTGTACATACATGACATTACTTATCCTGTACTGATCGTGAGTTACATCCTGTATTATACCCCAGAGCTGCACTCACTATTCTGCTGCTGGTGCAGTCACTGTGTACATACATGACATTACTTATGCTGTACCGATCCCAAACTGCAAATCTTTGCACCAGCTGCAGCCAATATGTGCCTCTCCTCTCATTCACACTCAGGCAGCTCCCTAACCCCCTCCTGCCATATGTGTTGATCAACAGACCTCACCCCTGGACTTACCGCACGCTGCTGGAAGGGAGCCAGGTAATGTGAAATAAACTGTTGTAAAGTACTGAAAAGAGTCGAAACGCTGGCAAAGGCATTTTTGAAATCAGCATAGCACAGGCTATTGGAACCTGTTACCAACTAATAATAGCATTCCTGGTGAAAATTTCCCTTTAAAAGGGAAGAAGAGTCAGGGAGCAGGAGGAAGTCAGGGAGCAGGAGGAAGTGACAAACAAATTGGTTGTCAGCTACATTCTGGGTTGCTGACCTATGGTATGTGTATCATTAGAGGAACACGCTAGGGTGCCATATTTCTGCATATTTTACAAGCATGGCCTTGAGAGTAGATTTGTGCCATTCATTTAAATAGGGGGTATTTAAATAGATGTTTTATTCTATAATACTGCCCCCTGTGGACAACATCATGAAGTTTCCAACAATTGTTTTTACATTTACAAACGTAGGTACCAAATCCGGTCCATTATACTCCATGAACTTAGGGGTGGAACATCTATGGCAAAGTTTAGCATAAAATCCCTCATATACTGTATAGAGACCCCCACCACAAGAGCGAGGGCATCGTGCTCATCATGAAAGTAGATTTTTTAATTCTTAGGAGAAGATTAATTACGAGGCGGCAGGCGAGGATTGCAATCTGAATAGACAAAGGTAAATCAGGCCGAGGATAGAAAGTCAATACCGCGCTGATTTCCAGACATACATCGTAGACATTAGGCAGTGAGAAATCCTTGAGCAGAAGATATTGCAATCAATATTAATGCTCGCCGTGTACAGAGCTGATACATTTTGCTAGGAAAGTACAACTATTTATCTTGAATCCATCTCCAGAGAGGGAGAGGCCCAGAAGAGACGCTGCTAGGTTATTATTATAAACCCCGTTCAGAGCTCGAGAGGTTAATTAGCGCTCATGAATGGATTAGTCACAGATCTTTCGGGGTTAATTAAAGTGAAAAACTTTAGTTACAAAATAAAATATGACATAGAAATACTTCGCAGAATATGGGTTAAAGGGGTATTTTATATATTGATATGTCTTACCTCTGAATCTCCCCTTATATTTAGAATGGGTAAGGGGGGGCAGGTGTACATGGCTGTAAGTCCAATGCAAGTGAATAGAGGGAGCCGCGCATGCGCATCCTTCTCTCCCTTCACAGCAGTTGTGGCAGCGAGATGAATGGAGACCAACTGGTAGCAAAATTTGGATATTGGATAAATGTCTAGGATGAGAACAGCCCTTCATAGGAAATGTCCCAATGGTGTCCAAATTATGGTGGACCCATTGGGCCCTCTCGATACACAAGAAATGTTGCCTAGCCAATGAGAGGCTGAGGTGGAACACCACTCAGGTTAATGGTTGGGTAAGTGGTACGTCAACCTCACCGACCTCTTGTCACTCCCATTTTCATGTTGACTAGATCCCGTTTTCTGGACCCTCCCGATGCAGCCTAGCCAATCAGAGGATCATGACTTCAAGCCAATAGTTGACTGTTTGTGCACGATCCTCACTGATTTCTTACCACTCTCATTTGTATACTGACTAGATCCCTTGGACCCTAGATTCTTGGACCCTCTCAAAATATAGAACATCCTGCCTAGTCGATTACAGAATGACTACAGGGGCCAATGATTGGCTGTTTTCATACTGATTTTAGGTTCCTGGAACCTACTAAAAATACAGGAAATCGTGCCTGGCCAATCAGAGGCAGAGGTGAACTATCACTGTGGCCAGTGGCTAAGTTTTAAACAGATTTCACTGATCCCTTACCACATTTCCATGATGTTGGGTTCCCTACCTCCTGGACACTCCCACTACACAGGAAATTCTGCCTAGCCAATCGGTGACAGTGGTAGATCACCATTGTGGCTAAAAATTGGTTATATAGTCACCAAGACAAAACCTTAATGCTGCTGGGAATTGGTCCGGTAAGTATGACTTTTTATACCTGGACTTTACAGTAGGGTGGTTTAATAATAGGTTTTATTACTTGGACAACTCCTTTAAGAGGTCAATGTGAAGAGACTCTACCCCTTTAAAGTTAAACCTCACCCAATAATGTCCATGTACTTCCAGATTTGTATGGACATCACTGCAATAAAGGGAAGGGAATTTACCAGGAATTTAAAGTGTTCATGTGTTGAGTCCCAGGGATGGGGCAGCTGCAGCCTGTATGTGCCTGTATCTCCTCACATGTTTTTCCTGTACCCTACACCATCCGCCTCCCTCCCCTGCCTGCTTAATGCACATGACAGGAAGTGTCTAAGGGGGAGGGAGCAGGATGATTGTGGAGGAGAGGAGACTGGGGCAGGCTCCATTTTTAGCTCTAAAAATATCGCTCTAAATTAACCCTTGCCCAATGCGTGAATTGTAGATTCAACCTTCAATTGATAATTTTAACTACAATATAGGAAAAATCTGTAAAATTCTATATGTCCCCCGCGTATATTCATGAACAATGGACCATTTACCGCGAAATATGACCTTTCACCTGTAATTGCTTCTAAGCGATTCTTGATAAATTCCGAGCTTTTAATTCCTAAATAATTCACTGGATAATAATTTGTAAGTGGATTAAAATGGCACGGCTGGCCCCGGCCCAGGACGGTGATATTCCCTGGATTACTCTGTACTTAGCGATGGGCAGAGACGTTCTGATATTCAGAAATCTATGGAGATCTAAAGTGTTCTTCATTAACCCACAGAAGAATCTTTGCCAAATTTTTTTTTTGTCTTTACTCTACATTTTAAGAGTATTAGTTTTGTTCTTTTTAACAGTTTTAGTTTTGTTCTTTTTTGGTTATTATTTTTAGTTGATTGCTATTATACTGAGGATCATAGCCAGTCATAGGCTTGAGTCTGGGTTTGGACCTAAGATCCACCCCCTCCAAAAAAAGCTACATTATTGGGCTTTTCTAACCTCCTCCCACCCCCCATGTACAAGAAACAAAAACTTGCCAAATTTTGATAACTTATGTTATAAGTTAGTTTGAACACACTCTTCGGTGGAGGAGCGGAAGAACTTGGCGGAGGACCATGGAATTTGTGTTCATGATCCAATCTGATCCGTGTTTCTAATCTGATTGGTCCAATAGATATACCCCAGAGCTGCACTCACTATTCTGCTGCTGGTGCAGTCACTGTGTACATACATGACATTACTTATGCTGTACCGATCCCAAACTGCAAATCTTTGCACCAGCTGCAGCCAATATGTGCCTCTCCTCTCATTCACACTCAGGCAGCTCCCTAACCCCCTCCTGCCATATGTGTTGATCAACAGACCTCACCCCTGGACTTACCACACGCTGCTGGAAGGGAGCCAGGTAATGTGAAATAAACTGTTGTAAAGTACTGAAAAGAGTCGAAACGCTGGCAAAGGCATTTTTGAAATCAGCATAGCACAGGCTATTGGAACCTGTTACCAACTAATAATAGCATTCCTGGTGAAAATTTCCCTTTAAAAGGGAAGAAGAGTTAGGGAGCAGGAGGAAGTCAGGGAGCAGGAGGAAGTGACAAACAAATTGGTTGTCAGCTACATTCTGGGTTGCTAACCTATGGTATGTGTATCATTAGAGGAACACGCTAGGGTGCCATATTTCTGCATATTTTACAAGCATGGCCTTGAGAGTAGATTTGTGCCATTCATTTAAATAGGGGGTATTTAAATAGATGTTTTATTCTATAATACTGCCCCCTGTGGACAACATCATGAAGTTTCCAACAATTGTTTTTACATTTACAAACGTAGGTACCAAATCCGGTCCATTATACTCCATGAACTTAGGGGTGGAACATCTATGGCAAAGTTTAGCATAAAATCCCTCCTATACTGGATAGAGACCCCCACCACAAGAGCGAGGGCATCGTGCTCATCATGAAAGTAGATTTTTTAATTCTTAGGAGAAGATTAATTACGACGCGGCAGGCGAGGATTGCAATCTGAATAGACAAAGGTAAATCAGGCCGAGGATAGAAAGTCAATACCGCGCTGATTTCCAGACATACATCGTAGACATTAGGCAGTGAGAAATCCTTGAGCAGAAGATATTGCAATCAATATTAATGCTCGCCGTGTACAGAGCTGATACATTTTGCTAGGAAAGTACAACTATTTATCTTGAATCCATCTCCAGAGAGGGAGAGGCCCAGAAGAGACGCTGCTAGGTTATTATTATAAACCCCGTTCAGAGCTCGAGAGGTTAATTAGCGCTCATGAATGGATTAGTCACAGAACTTTCGGGGTTAATTAAAGTGAAAAACTTTAGTTACAAAATAAAATATGACATAGAAGTACTTCGCAGAATATGGGTTAAAGGGGTATTTTATATATTGATATGCCTTATCTCTGAATCTCCCCTATATATTTAGAATGGGTAAGGGGGGGGGGGCAGGTGTACATGGCTGTAAGTCCAATGGAAGTGAACAGAGAGAGCCGCGCATGCGCATCCTTCTCTCCCTTCACAGCAGTTGTGGCAGCGAGATGAATGGAGACCAACTGGTAGCAAAATTTGGATATTGGATAAATGTCTAGGATGAGAACAGCCCTTCATAGGAAATGTCCCAATGGTGTCCAAATTATGGTGGACCCATTGGGCCCTCTCGATACACAAGAAATGTTGCCTAGCCAATGAGAGGCTGAGGTGGAACACCACTCAGGTTAATGGTTGGGTAAGTGGTACGTCAACCTCACCGATCTCTTGTCACTCCCATTTTCATGTTGACTAGATCCCGTTTTCTGGACCCTCCCGATGCAGCCTAGCCAATCAGAGGATCATGACTTCAAGCCAATAGTTGACTGTTTGTGCACGATCCTCACTGATTTCTTACCACTCTCATTTGTATACTGACTTAGATTCCTTGGACCCTAGATTCTTAGACCCTCTCAAAATATAGAACATCCTGCCTAGTCGATTACAGAATGACTACAGGGGCCAATGATTGGCTGTTTTCATACTGATTTTAGGTTCCTGGAACCTACTAAAAATGCAGGAATCCGTGCCTGGCCAATCAGAGGCAGAGGTGAACTATCACTGTGGCCAGTGACTAAGTTTTAAACAGATTTCACTGATCCCTTACCACATTTCCATGATGTTGGGTTCCCTACCTCCTGGACACTCCCACTACACAGGAAATTCTGCCTAGCCAATCGGTGACAGTGGTAGATCACCATTGTGGCTAAAAATTGGTTATATAGTCACCAAGACAAAACCTTAATGCTGCTGGGAATTGGTCCGGTAAGTATGACTTTTTATACCTGGACTTTACTGTAGGGTGGTTTAATAATAGGTTTTATTACTTGGACAACTCCTTTAAGAGGTCAATGTGAAGAGACTCTACCCCTTTAAAGTTAAACCTCACCCAATAATGTCCATGTACTTCCAGATTTGTATGGACATCACTGCAATAAAGGGAAGGGAATTTACCAGGAATTTAAAGTGTTCATGTGTTGAGTCCCAGGGATGGGGCAGCTGCAGCCTGTATGTGCCTGTATCTCCTCACATGTTTTTCCTGTACCCTACACCATCCGCCTCCCTCCCCTGCCTGCTTAATGCACATGACAGGAAGTGTCTAAGGGGGAGGGAGCAGGATGATTGTGGAGGAGAGGAGACTGGGGCAGGCTCCATTTTTAGCTCTAAAAAAATCGCTCTAAATTAACCCTTGCCCAATGCGTGAATTGTATATTCAACCTTCAATGGATAATTTTAACTACAATATAGGAAAAATCTTTAAAATTCTATATGTCCCCCGCGTATATTCATGAACAATGGACCATTTACTGCGAAATATGACCTTTCACCTGTAATTGCTTCTAAGCGATTCTTGATAAATTCCGAGCTTTTAATTCCTAAATAATTCACTGGATAATAATTTGTAAGTGGATTAAAATGGCACGGCTGGCCCCGGCCCAGGACGGTGATATTCCCTGGATTACTCTGTACTTAGCGATGGGCAGAGACGTTCTGATATTCAGAAATCTATGGAGATCTAAAGTGTTCTTCATTAACCCACAGAAGAATCTTTGCCAAATTTTTTTTTTGTCTTTACTCTACATTTTAAGAGTATTAGTTTTGTTCTTTTTAACAGTTTTAGTTTTGTTCTTTTTTGGTTATTATTTTTAGTTGATTGCTATTATACTGAGGATCATAGCCAGTCATAGGCTTGAGTCTGGGTTTGGACCTAAGATCCACCCCCTCCAAAAAAAAGCTACATTATTGGGCTTTTCTAACCTCCTCCCACCCCACCCCCCATGTACAAGAAACAAAAACTTGCCAAATTTTGATAACTTATGTTATAAGTTACTCTGAACACACTCTTCGGTGGAGGAGCGGAAGAACTTGGCGGAGGACCATGGAATTTGTGTTCATGATCCAATCTGATCCGTGTTTCTAATCTGATTGGTCCAATAGACCTGGTTGCATAGAGGCCCATATAATAATATCTACGGCTCATTACATAAAAATTAGGGAAAACGAATCAGATTTGAAGGACTAGTCACTAATAAGAAATAATTAATTATGAGGGGCAGTCTAGTAATTAATGGGGGGGGAGCATTATTCAATAATTAATATTTGTATTTTTGATAATATATAGACCCAATAATTAATTAATTGGGCCAATATATAAAAATAGTTCACAAGGGGGTGCAGTATATTAAATAATTAATTGAAGGGGGGCCCAGTGTATTACGGATGCGGTCACATGTACCGCTATTTGTTTTTAAACTTTAGTCCGGCCCTCCAACAGTCTCAGAGGGACAGTGAATGGCCCCCTATGTAACAAGTTTGGGGACCCCTGGACTAGTGCTTAGCTGAGAGTGGTGGTCCTAGCACCCAGACCACTACTGATCAGTCCTTACGACCTGGAATCTTAGTTAATTATGAGACAATATTATGAGATTGGCCGTACACAGATGCATTATGGGAAGGAGAAATGTCAACACCGGTAGATGATGGCGGATACAGCTGTAACGCAGGGCAACGTAATGAATGCTAATCATGTATTTGCTCTGATTATGATCTATGTACTTTTCTACAGGATGGACCAAGCTCATCCCTCAAGAGGAATCAAGAGGAAAGCTTTTTAGCAATATATTTACTTGAGCGAATTACTCCGCGGTTAATTACATCTTGATTAATTGATTAATTACAAGTTAATTTCACATCATCAAATAAGTGGGGATCAGCAGAAGACGGTAAAATATCATCTGGATTGTGGCAAAAAATATGATACAGCCCGATAATGAGGTACAGTGCATTCTGGGTAATGGACAATGTAACAATTATAGGGTCCTTAATGACTGTAGTCCTTAAAGGGGTTTTTCCCATGAAACACCCACAGGATAGGGCCTAACTTTCTGATTGGTGGGGGGCTCAGTGATGGGACCCCCTTGCATCACGAGAATGTGAGTGTGATGTACCCACATCGCACCCCGGGATGACCGGAGCAGCCAGTCGCACATGCACAACCTGCCCCGTTCATCTCTATGGAGCTGACATTGATTGCCGAGTACGCTACATCTGACCCCCGTTCTCGTGATTCGTAGGGGTCCCACCACTGAGACCCCCACCGATCAGCAAGTTAGGCCCTATCCTGTGGATGAGGCCTAACTTGCTTCATGGGACAACCCCTTTAAAGGGTTTTTCCACCTTTGAGATATCAGTCATCAATATCATGTCTTACTTTATAGGACTAGATCTGCCTGAATTACACAACCTATTGATTTAAATGGACACCCTGCAATACTTATTTTCCCCTACGGGGGGCGCTGTAGACAGGTTAGACACGCTGCACATACCCCATCCTCAATAAGTAATGGCTCGAAGTCCCTGCAGAAGGTCATGTGATCAATTTAGTGTTAAGGAATCCTATCTAAAAGCAGTAACTCTCCCAAGATAATCCAATATTAATTGTTAGAACAATGACAATAGGATCTGGGGCCAAGGGAATGGTAACACCAGCTCAGTTGCTCAGCAATCCCTTTTTATTAGGGCTTAAGAGCCACAAATAACACAAAATATCATCTGTATTCAATAAGGAAAGCCAACAGTAACCAATAAATTTCTCTGCAGCACTCCCACAGGAGAAACAAGGTATTACACAGTAAAGGTCCTCCAGAACGAAAAAAAAAGCTTTTTGTAACTTCTCCACCTTGTAAACTAGACAATCAATTTTATTCGAGAGGAAAGAGGGTCCTAGGAGGAACCAATAATATAGGATTTGATGATGTTTACGTTATAGATTTCAATGTTAAATTAACTTGTCTGCATTAAGAGATTTAGAGAACCAATCTCCATCTCTCCAGTATCCTCCCAGCACATAGAGAATCCATTCCTGCCACAAACACAGCATGAAGACGTCCATAAAATATTCATCAGATGACCACGCAGCTCAGATTGCTGCAAATGGGGATTCTGGTCAAAAGGGCTGTCACATAGCGCATTCTCTTTCCAGCGGAGCCGGGAATCCTGTGTAATGAAGTGAGCGATTATACCGGACTGCACATTACTCCACACCAGAGAAACTATTCTGACAGGTGCCAAAGGAGAAAGAGAAGATGACAACTTCATTTAAAGGAAAAATGGATATCTTCTAATGCATCTTCTGCTCCATCTTGGAGGTCCATGAGCTCAAACTCTGATGGACCTCAATGAGAAGAAAAATATGGAGATGGAAGTTTAAGACTGGATTGAGTAGTGTACACCGGACTTAAATTTTTTGCTGGATTTTTAGATCGATAGTGGAAAGTCATTGAGGTCCTTCATCTCTCAGGTAGACCTACAAGGTGGAGGATTCAGCATGTGCACGGCATACATGGTCAGCTTATTAAATTAGCTTTTTTGTAATGTGAAGCCTCCTGCCTTTTATCTCATCAGCCAGAGATTCCTGTCCATAAAATGGCCGCAGATGGAGGGTCATGTCATCTCTGTCTGTCCATGAGCAATCACCCTGCCAGGACCCACCTCATCATCCAGACATTCCTGACTATAAATGGCTGCAGATGGCTGCATGTGATATCTATCTGTCCATGAACAATCTCCCTGCCAGGATCTTATGATAATATTCATGAATATAAGATTAAGGTCCGGGCAGGGCGATTGTTCATGGTCAGATAGAGATCGCATGACTCTCTATTGGCCGCCATTTTATGGACAGGAATCTCTGGTTGATGAGGTAAAAGACAGGAGGCTTCACTTTACATATCAAGAAAGCGGAGCAGAACTATTAATAGATGGATATTGGTAAATTACGAAATATCTTTCCCCACACACTTACACACACACATTACAAAACACATGAGGTAAAGCGGCCAACCCCTTTAAGGTAACTAGCTAGAGCTTCATCCAAGGAGATCTATGGGATTCTCCATATTCGTATATGTCCAAAGTACTCTTAAAGGGATTGTCCTATATAATCGACATTCCTTATAAGAATGATTCGGTTCGGAGCACTGATAGAATTCATGCAATAAATCAAATACAGGTGGTCCCCTTCTTAAGAACACCCGACTTACAGACGACCCCTAGTTACAAACGGACCAGTTATCAAAGGTGTCTGCAGTTAAGCTTTATTGTTAATCCTGGTTCTTATGACAATCCAACATTTTTAAAATCCAGTTGTCACAGAGACCGAGAATAATTTGGCTGGGGTTACAATTCTAAAATATACAGTTCTGACTTACATACAAATTCAACTTAAGAACAATCCTACAGAACCTATTTTGTATGTAACCCGGGGACTGCCTGTAGATTATATTTTTTTCTAAATTCTGCCTCATTCCTGTCCGTACTCCCTCTCTTACATACACTCCCCTCCTCGTTCCATCATTCTCTTGATTGCTCCGGGGAGTCTCCTGAACTTTTTCCTGAGTGAAGCGCATCTGCTCTAAGCAAATATTACCAATGCCCTAAGTATAATATAAGTTTCCAGGGCATTGATAATCGCAGCCATTAAGAACTATCTGCATCTCACATCCATCTTTATTGTTTTTGCTGCGTACGGTGTCACACTCCTGAGCCGCTGGGACTTGCCCCACATCCAAGGAGACACAAAGTTTCACTCATATTCTACTTAATGGATAATACATTTGCAGGAGTGTGTCTATAAGATGTACAGATGTAGCAGTCCTAACTAGGCCCTGGTGTCTGTGGGGGTTCGGAGTACCCCCTGCCATGACAGATACCAGTTATATAATAACTCATGACAGGTGGGGGGGGAGGGGGGTCCGTAACTGATTTAGCATAAGTATCCAGGAACTCTGAGTACATTTTAGTTACAAAATATCTACATTAACATAGAAGCATCGTAAAGCCAAAACTCCACCAGACCTAAGCGGTTGATTACCAACAGGGGCGTAACTCGAGGCAGTGCGGTCGCAACTGGGCCCATGAAGCTTAAGGGGCCCATAAGGTGTCACTTTCCCATAGAAGAAGACTAGTACTATAATCCGTACTTCAAGTACAGCTTCAAATTACGCCACCGCTTACCAACTACTGTACATTGATGAAAATGACCTCGTCCTGTCCTCCAGTCTATAAGCGAGACAATCCAAGCAAAGATGACTCTATTACAGCCCTGGTGTACAACATGGCCGCTTATCGGCTTTACCCTAACAAGGCAATTATTCGTCCTCTGGAATGAGATTGCTAAGCCACTTTGTGTCTTGTTAAGGTATAATATAGGAGAGATCACGTCTGATATAATCCCAAATACTCCAGGCGCTCCCCGGCAATGCGGTAAATGCTTAGTCAACGGAGGCGGTGAAGTGTTTTGGTACAAATAGTTGCCCGTCTTCGGATATATATATATATATATATACGGCTGTCACCAGGTTTAACCCCAATAATTTTTTTAGAATTCCCTCTTTTATGTGAAACCTCACCTGTTTAAATATATATTAAAAAAAATCTCCCCCAATCAGACAAATATGACTCTTCTTATCTCATGAGATGAGTCAAGTTTCAGAAGACCCTATCTCTTGTTTTATAGCACATTGAAACTTGCTTTATCAATGTCATATTAAAGAAAAGGATCACATCTTTCAGATCCCATTGATTTTAGGTTATGTGAGCTAAAGAGCCAGAGATACAGACAGATACGGACATAGTTGGAAATACAAGTAGCAGATAAAGCAGATAAATCAAATTCCCCACTTATTTTTTAAATGCTGGTAGGTCTAATTTTGTGACTCACATAGGCCTGGTAGGATCTAAAAGTTGAGATTCTAATCTTTAATATGACACCAGCACCATGTTCCTAGGTTCTATAGAACAGAATATAGAGGCTTCTGAAATAACCCTCCTCCTGCAATCCTTAAACTTGACTCATCTCATTTGAAAATAGGATGAGAAGAGTCATATTTCCCTGACTTTGGGGGATATTTAATACCCTTTAAGAAATGGATTGGAGTTAAGAAAATTATCAAGGTAAATGTCTTGGAATTGGAAGTGGAGAAGTCGTGAGAAGTGGAAAAAAAAAAAAGATGATGATTTAGAGCCGTTCCGTGCAGTAGCCAGGCGAAAAGTCATTAAAAACAGCCAGGAGGTCTCATTTTAAAAACTAGTGAAACTTGAAAAGATGTATGTGCTGCTGCCGCCTTCAATGAGTTCCATGTTTCATCTTGCTATAAAATCTCATCTCTTTGTGCCGCGCGGTGTCAGAAGCCAATCCAAATCCATCAGCGCTGTAATTCTATCCATGCACCACCGAGAGAGGTCCGAGCCGCTCCAACATTTAAACAAGCGGCTTGTAATGAAGGATATCTGTAACTGATTGAAAGTAACAAAGTTTCACTACTGCTCTCTATCTGCTAAGTAGTTATTATCACCGGGAGCGCCGACACGGAATGGAGGGGAGAGGGAGTCACATCCAGACATGTGTGCGGACCCTCTGTGCAGGGCGGAAGGGCTCTCAAGGATTAACTAGAAAAGGGAATGACTTAAAATATAGCGGATATCAAAGTAGAGTAGAGCTGAGCACATTCTACAGTGTCCTATCTGCAGGCAGCATGTTATAGAGCAGGAGGAGCTGAGCAGATTCTACAGTGTCCTATCTGCAGGCAACATGTTATAGAGCAGGAGAATCTGAGCAGTTTCTTCATAGTGTCCTATCTGCAGGCAACATCTTAAAGAGCAGGGGAGAGGGGGGGCTGAGCAGATTGTGCATGGTGTCCTATCTGCAGGTAGCATGTTATAGAGCAGGTGGAGCTGATCATATTGTACATAGTGTCCTATCTGCAGGCAGCATGTTATAGAGCAGGTGGAGCTGATCATATTGTACATAGTGTCCTATCTGCAGGCAGCATGTTATAGAGCAGGTGGAGCTGAGCTGATTGTACATAGTGTCCTATATGAAGGCAGCACAAGCCTGGTATCATTGTATAGAGCAGGATGGATTAGAAGAGGGGGGGTGGGCAGCACAGGTGGAGCTGAGTGAGTTTGTACCATAGTGCCTATCTGCAGGTTTTAGCATGTTATTATAGAGGAGGGGAGCCTCTGAGGGGGGCCCCCCAAAGGAATTTTGTACATAGTTGTCCTATCTGCAGGGTAAGGCATGTTATAGAGGCACCCAGGGGGGAGCTAGCTGAGCAGATTGTGCCATGGTGTCCTATCTGAGGCCAGCACTGTTATTAGTATTATAGCGCAGGAGGGATCTGAGCAGATTGTACATAGTTGTCCTATCTGCAGGGTTATTAGCAGTTCTTTATAGAGGCAGGGGGAGCTGAGCAGAGTGTGATGGTTTGTCCTATCTCAGGAAGCAGCAGTTATAGAGCCGGAGGAGAGGATCTGAGCAGATTGTACCATAGGTCATATCTGCAGGGGCAGCATGTTTATTAGAGCAGGAGGAGCTCAGCAGATTAATAATGTCCTATCTGCAGGGCAAGCCATGTTACATGTTATAGAGCAGGAGAGAGATGAGCAGATATTATACATAATGTCCAGTTGCAGACAGAATGTATAGAGCAGGAGGGGAGCTAAAGAATATTACAAGCAGCATGGACAGAACAGCAGATATAAGCCACAGACACACTTACAAAGGGATTATATTATAGTGTACAGTTACATCCACATTCCATTAGTGCCATATACGCAGAGACATACAGTAAACCAAATTGCTGAGTGTAAATTGTGATTGATCTGCAGCTATAGCATAGGAAAAATGAGGTTTAGATGTTTTTTGTCGATTTGTAGATAGATTTTGTTAGATGTTAGAATCACAAAACATCAAGCAAAATTTAATTTGTGTGCAATTATGCTAAAAGCGTATGTAGTGTAAAAGATGTGCAGCAGCACAACTAATCACTACTATAGATGTAATCCATAAATTATCCAGTAAAATGACTATGCACAGTGGAGGAGAGCAGTGTGCAGAGCTGGCGGAGTACCCCTTTGATGGGCATGCTTGTGATTAAATAAGACAATCAGGAACTGACTGTCTGACCACAAGTCTGTACACCCAGAAATATCTCGACTTATCATGGTCACGTAGTGTGTCCGCTCACAGTCCGTCCACACCTGTCCACAGATGCAGGACTCATCATATGGATGTCGCCCGACCTAAAGACATCACATCACACACACTCCCTTTACACAACAATATACAAAGAAATACAATCTAATTATTTCCCTTCCAACAGGGGTTATCATTATTTTTCCCAAAATCACAAATCATTTAATGATCTGCAGTCCCCCCCCCCCCCCACCAAAACAGCACTCAAAATAATTTATTCACGTGGCAGCAAGCCGAGTTTGTCATTTAACACAACAACTCATGTGCTTTCACATAGGACTGCAGGTAAACCTTCTTGTATTAGTTTTAACTATGACTTTGAACACATTCAGTCCAAGACACATTCGGCTCGCTACATCTGTATATGCACACAAACTTTACCTTTTTGATTGTTGTCTCGATCCAGAGTTGGGTTTGTCATGTGCTTAATAGGACTTCAGATGAATCAATGTATTATTGTTGTAACTATAACTAAACCTAAAATTCGGTTAATGATACCCGGCTCTGCTACATCTGTCATGCAATCCTATATTGTATACAGAAACCTTTGTGGTTTCGATCCATTCAGATGCAGAATGTTGTTTGTCATGGCTGTTACATAGGACTTCAGATGAATGAAATTGTATTAGTTTGTAACTATAACCTAAGCCTAAAATTCCAGTAAACACATTCAGCTACTGCTACATCTGCACTTGCAATCATATATTGTATCCAGAAACCTTTGTTGTTTCGATCCATTCAGATGCAGCAGGGTGTGAGTTTGTCATGCCTTGTTACATAGGACTCTTCAGATGATGAATAATCGTATTAGTTGTAACTATAACTAAGCCTAAATTCGGTGTTGAGTAGTGACGCATTCAGCTACTGCTACATCTGCACTCTTGCAATCATATATGTATCCAGAAACCTTTGTGTTTCGATCCATTCAGATGCACAGTTGAGTTAGTTTGTCTATGCGAGTTACATAGACTTCGGTGAATAAATTGTATTCGTTAATGACACTTCGGCTCTGCTCATCTGCACATGCAATCATGTATTGTAATCCAGAAACTTTACCTTGCTGCTTCCGTGGGTCCGTGCCCGCAGAGAGAGAACAATCTCTCCTCTCCTGGAGGGAACACAAATAAAACCGGCTACAGCCGCTGCATATAATTCACTCTGCAACAAATGTCTGACTGATCCAATTCACTTCAGCGGGATTAACCCCTTCAGGGAGGGTCCTGTATGCACGCTCCGGTTTCTATGGCACTGCTAGATGGGTATATTCAGAATACAGCGGTCCACAAGGTCATGGAAAGCAGGGGTTAATGTTAATTGGTCCTGAAAACCTTCTGTTACTGGTAGGGGGAGGGGGACGGGACTCAGCTCTGGCAGCGCTTGCGGAATTGTGTGCGCTATATAAATAAAGGAATTATTATTATTATTCATCCATCCTCCTGGAGGACCCCGTGTAATACTTATCTCCCCTGCAGAGGCGCTTGCAGGGAAACCGAATTATATCTGCCACATACAAGGTATTGGTACTTTTCAGTGTTCCTTATGGGAAAAGTGGATAAGATTACCATGGTCCGGACTGTGAATTTTATAGTCCCTACAAGTCTGAATCACTTCCTACATCTGGGTACTAGAATCAGCTTCTTGGGGAATGGAGGATGTGTCCCTTCTGCCTGCTTTTAATCTGGGTTTCAGGACCTTAGGAGGACCCTTCATAGGTCCCGAAATGGCTCTTGTGCACATGTGATGAGAGCTGGAACAGATGTCCGAGGTATTCTTCCCTGTTAAAATTTGGTGGGTAGTTTTGGAGGCCATGGGCCCCCTTGTTAGGCTTGGGCCCAGGGCTACTGCCCAAACCCCCCTATGTTATATGGAGCCAAGAGGAGATATATTTGGAGATTTACCCCAGAGTGTGCTGCTTTTCTCTCAATATCCAAAAATCTACAGGTTAACAATACTCAGGAGACATTGCAACCGATCCTTTGCGGCACCTATTGTACTTTTGTGAAACATAAAACTCTACAAACACTACATAACACAACACACAATAGAGTCACTGAGACAATAGAAAGAGAAAGGTCATGGTAGTCAAAAATTCACTCATCTCAACTAATAACATGGATGTAACCCAACCCTAAAATAATTAGACCTATAGCGTTCTGGAGGACTCATCTCATGCAATATTTCATCTCTCAGCAGGGAGTGCTGTCAAAGGATTATGCACTTCCGTTCCTGTTGATTTAAGTAGATAAGACTGGTGGGACTAATTTTAATCATATTTAAACATACATCGATTTAATAAATTGAGACTGTAAACAAAAACAGACAAACCCAACATAGAGACTTGTCCCCTGACTCAGACATATATAAAAATCTGAAAATATGTTAGTAGATATATTAAAGTTTCATACTACTGTCAGTGCTCTGGGCAGAATCAGTCTTCTCTCCCTTCTGGTATTGTATATACAGTCCCTACATACTCAAGACATTGCATTCATTATGGTGCTGTGTAATGCAGAGCCCTTGCCACTGTCCCTGACAAGCAGGGCAGAAGCTTTTTCTATTGGCAGACAAGAGAATCACTATACAGAGATTGGAGTGTGAGAAGAGTGACTGTGCATGTGTGTCCACCAGCAAACACCTTATTAGATGTACGTGCATATCCCTATACATATTAACACCAGGTGGCGCCATACAATGTACAATAAGTCCTAACCTTTATACCGAATCATTTTTTTTAAAGCTGTCCTAATGGCAAATGTTATTCATTTTTATGATTATACAATGATAGATATTTTAGTGTTGGGGCAATCCCTTAAGTAACTACCACATGGCAAATCTGGGTGAGGTCGTGGTAATATGACGACGCCCTGCAGTCTACAGTTGTACTGGTCACTAGTTAGGCCTCTCTTTTATCATGTAGACCCACCATAAATTGCCGGTCTCTTTAAGACCAAACCTAATGGTGTAAACCTCCCCCTCCCGTTGTCTTTATATGGCCGCCACTTTATAGACCCACCAAAACGATTGATGACTTTTACAATAACGACCCTAAATCAATCGTTCGCAGCAATTATCAACACCCCGGAGCTGGATCCGCTCATTCTCCACGGAAAATACTTCCCTTTAAGATACTCAAGAACCAATTCATATCAAGCGATGATTGGTGGATTACCTGGAGACCTGACAGCAGTTAGGACTCCATTCCCTGATCACCATAATAGCGGTCTGGCATGATTGCCGGCCTTGACGGCCTCAGCGGAAGCCCCCGCTCCTGTGATCCCCTCCATTCCAGGGACAATCACATCAAATATTCTACACACAGACATTTATACTTTCATCAATACTACGGAAGGCGCAAACCCATCAAGCTTCGCTCTTGTTTCATAGACATAAAGAATTTAAGAAACCGATTGGACTAATTGCTGGTGTCATATCCCGGCTCTGTACAGAGATCCAAGGAATGTACGGATAATGGGAACAGCATCCGAATTATATCAGAAACTGCAAAGATTGTTCTACTGTATATGTATATATCATCTCATATCAGTTATCTAATATCTTATGGCCACATTTATCCACTTGTTTTTTCGTGTTTTTGGCCTGTCCTTTTCGTTTAGCTGTTTTACCATTGTTTCATAAAACAGTTGAGTAGCTAACTTAATCAGACTTAGCTGTAGATAAGCACGCTGGGAAGCAAACGTATTAAAGCTTGTCACCCTGTATTACTTCGAGGGCATAGAGCGAAGAATGAAAACGAATAGGTCGACCTGACCAAGAAGAACAAGCGTAGAGTCAATACAAAAGACCAAAGGGCTAACACTCCGTTTTGCGCCATGTGATTAAACGAAATTCGCGAATCCCTTCATCAATCAATCAGATGTTTGCTGGCTATGATCACTCACGTGCGTACTTTTGCATTTAGGCGCAAAAACGGCGCAAAAACACTCCAGCCCGAAGGTGGGCGTTATCTGAGAGAAGAAGGAAAGCACTGAGCCCCTTTGCAGTCAAGTTCATTCTAGCAGACAGAGCTCAGCAAACACTGGTACATACACCTTTAATTTCAGGCGGGGGGTCGAGGAGCATCAGACGACGGGGCGGGAGGCGGCCTAAGGGCGGGAAGGGAGGAGAAGAAGGTGCGCTGATCAACCCCCACTGCACCACTTACCTCCCCTTTTCCGCTCCCCGTGAGACACTATTCTCTCCTTTTTCAATCCTTACTGGGAGTGGCTAGGGACGCTTCACCGCGGGAAAAGGCGAGGCGGGCCGAGGGGGCGAGCAGGCAGGGGTTCGGCGCGGGGGGTGGAGAGCCGGTGGGGTGGGAGGGGGGGCAGGACCGAGGGGCGGGCGCGGCGCTCGGACGAGTGGGCTCCAGGGGACGCGGCCGGGAAGGGACTTCGAGGGCCGCGCGGGCCCCGGTCTCATGGCCCAGCCCCCACCTTATATAACTCAGCGTAATCCTTCACCCCGGAATCACCACCAGGACAGTCGGGCCGGAGAAAGCGCGCGGCACCGCCGGAGGCGGGGGAGCTGGAGGGGCGACGGTGCAGGTAACTACTCGGGGAGTACAACAGCCCGAGGACACATTGACTCTTGACCCGTAGGCCACCGTCCACCCCTCACCTCCCCACCCCACAAGCAGGGCCGGGGGGCCAGGGCGCGTCCGGGCCCCGTGTTCCCCTCCCCAGGAGGGATGGGGAGGATCCGAGTGTTCCCCGCCTCTCCTACGTCACTGGCATCAAGTACGCCTACATTTACCCCCCCCCCTCTCCACCTGAACCAGCGCCCTCGACCTGCTTTATCCTTACGACCATTACCCGCCACCCACTCACCTTCCCTTCCACGCGCTGCCCGGCGAAACCTTCACCCCCGCTCACCCACCCCCCCGAGTTCTCCTCACCCTCCAGCCCCGCCCACGCCTTCTTCCCAGCGGGGGAGCGGTGGGCGATAGGCAGAAGGGGGAGCTGGGTTGAGGGACGGTGGGAAAGCGACGATGGAGGGAGAGGGGAGGATTCACTCAGGGGATCAATACTGGCCCGAGGGAGCTATTTGGAGGCCGGCTGACATGTGCTACATACACACTGCAGACACTGAGTACATATAATAGATACATTACATACAATGCAGCACTGGAACATATAATAGAGACCATTAACATACACTGCAGACACTGCGGTTACAGCTGATAGATACCTGACATAACCACTGCAGGAAACTGCGAACATATAATAGATACTTATGCACGCTGAGGCGCGGTGACATCTACACCCGGGCGTCTCATGCTCCCGAACAGCTGTAGTGAGATGCTAGAAGCAGGAGACGCTGTTGGACTGGTTCCTGCTTCCCGCATGGTGAATGGAGATGGACGGCTCCGTCACCACTACAGTGCTCATCGATATCTACGTCCTGAGGACGTAGCTAGCGATTGATGAGAGGGGGAAAAACCCCGGACAGCTGACATGCGGGGCAAGGTCCAAAAGATCCGGGGCACCGGCCCCGGATCATTTGACACATAGCGACGCACCTGATCTATCTAGCGAGCGAGCGAGAGAGAGAGCTGAGCGAGCGAGAGAGCGAGCGAGCACAGAGGAGCGAGCGCAGAGGCGGAAGCGAGTCGAGCGCAGCGAGCGAGCGAGCGAGCCAGAGCGAGCGAGCGCAGAGCGAGCGGAGCGAGCGAGCGAGCGAGCGAGCGAGCGAGCGAGGAGCGAGCGAGCGAGCACAGATGCGAGCGGAGATAGAGCGAGCGCCGAGCGAGCGAGCGAGGAGCGAGCCGAAGAGCGAGCGACGAGCGAGCGAGCCGAGCGAGCGAGCGCAGAGCAGCGAGCGAGCTGAAGCGACGCGAGAGAGGCGAGCACAGAGGAGCGAGCGCAGAGCGGCGCGAGCGAGCGAGCGAGGGCGAGCGAGAGAGCGACCGAGAGAGCGACGAGCGAGCGAGCGAGGCGAGCAAAGGAGCGAGCGAGCGCAGAGCGAGCGAGAGAGCGAGCGAGCACAGAGCGAGCGAGCGAGAGCGAGCGAGGAGCGAGGCGGAGCGAGCGAGCACAGAGCAGCGAGAAGCGAGCGAGCGAGCGCAGAGCGAGCGAGCGGAGAGGAGGATCGAGCGAGCCGAGCGAGCGCCGAGCGAGCGAGCGCAGAGGAGCAGCGAGCGAGCGAGCGAGCGCAGCGCGATGCAGCGAGCGAGGAGGAGCGACAGCGAGCGAGCACAGAGCGAGCGAGCGAGAGCGAGCGCAGAGGAAGAGCGAGCTAGTAGCAGCGAGCGAGGCGAGCCAGCGAGCGCCGAGAGAGCGAGCGAGAGCGAGAGCGAGCGAGCAGCGAGCACCCCAGAAGCGAGATGAGAGGCGACGAGCGGATCTATTGATCAGAGAGATTATCTATCGATCGAGCTATCTATCGATCCATCATCCCTAGCTATCTAGCTATATCTATATCTGATCGATCTATGCGATCTATCTATCTAGCGAGTATCTCCATATATATCGATCGATCTAGCATCGTGATTCTATCGATCTATCTCTAGCGATTCGATCTATCTATCTAGCCAGCTATTCCTATCTAGCGAGATGAATAGCGATCATGCTACGTATCGATCTATCTCCGATATCTTTATCTAGTCGATCTACTATCGAGCATCTATAGCCGTAGCTATCTATCGATCTACTCAATAGAGATCTATGATCTATCTATATATCTGAGCGTATCTATTATAAGCGATCTCCGATAGATAGAGCTATCTATCTATCTCATAGTCATCGATCTTTCCATCCAACTATCCATCCTTCTATATATCCTTTTATCCATCCATCTAATATCTATCCTTGCAAAAAGAAGGCAGCACTCCAAACATAGTAATCACATGTATTCCCCCATACATTAGCATCTATCTATCTCTATTGTTCTCTCCATCCATCCTCCTCCCTCCTTCCAATGTAGATGATTCTTTCTCTAGTTTTCCTTCTTTCTTCTCCATGTTCCCTTCCTCTCCGGGCTGTACAGCCTTGGGCATTGATGATGTGCCATCCCCTGGTATCACTTCCAGTCCATGCCATCTCATAATGATCGGCCACTCACCTCCGCTCACAGATATGTGTCCCCGCTGGGACTGGTTGATGAATGTGAACAGTGACTTGTATTCATGTGCTACTAATGTGGGGATAGTAGATGGAGTGTATCCCTCTGTGCAGTGGAGTCAGCGCCTGTATAACATATGTGAGAATTAGGAGAAGGTTATTGGCCTCAGTAAGCAGATGCTGGGCGCCATATAACACTGCGCTGTAAGTCACGTGGAATCACAGCAGCCAGCGCTCAGCTCCACTGCCCGACACACACACAGCTCTGCTCATCCTGACCTGCCGCCATATACTGCTACATAGGCAAGGGATAAGTAATCTATATAAGAGCAATGGGGTTTATACAAATTTATAGGAGCTGATCTGTAGTAACCTGGTCTGACCACTACAAGGAGAATGGCGCTGTCTGCTTCCCTTTCTATACTCTGTTTATCAGCTCTTCTGTGGGGTATGCTGCCTGTAAGATCCCTACTAATATGACATGGAGGACCAATTCTTATCAATATTTCTATCCAGAGGCTTAGCTAAACTCATGGGCCCAAGGGCAAAAGTTCTTTTTTTTTAGGTCCCAACAAAATTCTCCAGAATTAGCATCTAGGTTCAATGCAAGAGACTTAAAAATAACCTGTTCCTGGGTTTTAACTACTAGCTCCCTCAGGTAAGGTATGAAATGTCCTTTCTAGAAATCCCTCTTTTATGTGAAATCTCACCTGTTTACCTATACAAATTTAAAGGCAAATATGACTCTTCTCACATCATTTTCACATGAGATGAGTCAAGTTTAGTGGTCGCAGGAGTAGTGTTATTAAGAAGCCCCAATCTTCTGCTCTATAGCACCTAAAAACAAGCTTTTTGCCATATAAAGACATAAAGATAAGAATCTCCTTTCAGTTCCCATCATCAGGCTTTTGGTTCAATGAGTTCCAGAACTGGACATACAGGTAGTTAAAAAATAGGTGGTAACTGAATCTTGTTGCTTGCATTTCCCACTATCTTTAGCTGACAGTATCTCTGGTTCTGTAGCTCACAAACCATAAGCATGGGAACTGAAAGATAAGTTCCTATTCTTTAAAATGACACGACAAACATGTTTCTAGGTGCTATAGAACAGAAGTTAGCGGCTTCTGAAGTCACACTCTCCCTACAACTGCTAAACTTGACTCATCTCATATGAAAAAGGGGTGAGAAGAGTCATATTTTCCTGACTTTGGGGGAGAATTTTTATAGTTAAATGGGATGTCACATTAAATTGGCAAAACCCAAGACTGTTATATCCATCTATAGAGGTGTAACTTTTAGAGAGCCCTTCACAAAATATAAAACAGGGATCTCTTTAGTATACCATGGAATATTTATAATGCTTTTGTCTTTTCACGTGGCAAAGGATTTGATGTTGGGCATTAGGTTCTACAATACTGATACCTCCTTTTGTTACTTTTAGAAGATTTGAACAACATCAGATTTCAACCCATAAAAACAACAACAACAGTATAGTAAGATAACATAGTAATAATCACAATAATCGCATAGATGATGCATTTTAGTTGATTTTACTGCATCAATAATAATAGTATTTTTCTTAAAACTACCAATAGAACAAAAACAAAGCAGCGTCTGGGATCCCAGTTTTGGCAGAGGCAAAGTCATGCAGGGTGCCCATCTGCTGGTGCCCGCGCTTGGACAGACCCAGCCAAACAAAGAGCAAAAAACAAGATGTGAACACTGCCGTAATGTAAGAACTCACCACGGGAAGCCGGGAGTAATAACATGTCTTGTTAGTCAGTATTAATTATTAGTGACCTGTTATTACTGATGCATTGTCCTTATTATTATTACTTGAGCTCTATAGATTTCTATAGGGCAGCAACTTCTCCTTACACCAACCATATCAATTATTTGCTGAAAGTGGACAAGCCCTTTAAAAGGGTGACATGATATCATGGTATAAAGACGATGTAACAGTAACCAATAGAGTATAAGGATGATATAACTGATGGCGGTATAGAAATATTATTACATGTACTGATGACATGATGACGGTATAGGAACAACCTGCTGATGGTTTCCCTTTCTATATCCCCGCACTCCTTGAGAAGTAGTTTATTCCCTGTGTTACTTACAGCTCTTACACATCCCTATAAATTATGTAACGGCTTAGAAATCTAAAAAATGAGTTTTATTGGCCCGCTGACCACAGTACTACAGTTTCACCTCAATTTCATCTAATAGACCTTCTGTAATATCTCCAAGCACCGCAAATCCATACAGAAATAAGCCACCAGTCGATGACATTTCACGGCGCAGACCCCTTAAGGAATGTCATTAAGGGTAAAGCTGGTGGAGGGCGAAGCGCGAGGGAGCCTGGCTGCACACTGATAGAAGGCCGCCGACGCCGCGTGACAGCAAGATATATATTTGGATACTTGTTTTCAGAGCTCATTTGCTTTAATTTCTGCCCCAGAGACAAGACAAAAAAAAAAATAAAATAAAAAAATCTGCCTCCCATTTCTACAGAATGTCACCATGATAACATTTCAGTAGTGCGCGCCCGCGGCGAGTCGAATTCCACTCCATTCAAGGACTTTTCCAATTTGTACCCTGTCACTAACCGATATAAACTTATTGGATTTCAAATTACAGTCAGTCTTTCAAGAACCGCGCTCCAAAACACAATGTTGTCATTAATCAGGAGGAGAGCGCTTACGGATATGAGTGATTCCCGCTC
Organism: Engystomops pustulosus; assembly: GCA_019512145.1. Lineage (NCBI taxonomy): Eukaryota > Metazoa > Chordata > Amphibia > Anura > Leptodactylidae > Engystomops > Engystomops pustulosus. The sequence continues at coordinate 8,296,883 of CM033643.1, read as the reverse complement.
CTCCGGCGCCGTGTGGCTGCGCAGACGTTGGAGCAGGAGGGGATGACGGTGACGCTCCGTGCAGGGAAACAGGTACCAATAGCAGAATGCAAGTGGTAGATTAGAGCATAGGACTTCATGGTAAATGTTAAAGGTGTTTTCCAAAAATCTGGAAACCTAATAGGTCCTAGGGGGAGTGGATAAAAAATTGAGAACATGGAGCACATTTACTAAGGGTCCGACGGACGCATTGGCGCCAGGTTTCCAGAATTTTTCCGTTTTGCGCTGAATGCGGGTTTTTGGCGCACGCGATCGAATTGTGGCACATCGGCGCCGGCTTTCATTCGACACAAATATGGGGGGCGTTGCCGTCAGACGACCCGACTGATTCGGACAAACCGTGGAATATAGAAATCAAATTGTGTCGCAAGATCAGCACTCACATACACTGGGAAGAAGAAGGTGAACTCCGGCGGACCTCTGCGGGGAGCGACACATGCAGGATATCGGGCGCACAATCTTAGTGAATCGCAGCAGATCCGAATTCTCGTCAGACATTCCGGATTGGCGGCGTCAACGGGACAGGCTACTTGATGTCACTTACTACCCATGTGGGTAGTGTGGTTCCAGAACTTCCAGGTTTGGAGTACAGTAGTGACACTGGGAGGCAGGGCTGGGTAAGTATACACTTACATGCCACCCTGGCCCCCTAGGGCAGTGATGGCGAATCTATAGCACAGCTGCCCTATCTGTGAGCACCCAGGTCATCATCCCAGCACAGAGTTCACCAAAGAGATGGTGTGGACAGAGTTGGATCACCATCGGAGCTTTTGCTTCAAGCCCCCTGATTCTCCCTGTTCAAGAGACCCTAGAAGCAGAATCGGCTCCAGGTTTTAATAGGCCCCTAGGCAACAGAGCCTCAGTGGGCCCCCTTGCAGTGAACTCCTGTTCCCTAAAATATTCTTTAGTATATCATACCAAACAGACCCCTCATGGTTATTTTATATACAGCCTGCTTTATGGTTATCTTATACAAAGCCCTCCTCAGCCCTATGGATTCATTAGATACAGCCCCCCTCTCCCCCCCTATGGTTTCATTAGATACAGCCCCCCTCTCCACCCTTATGGATTAATTAGATACAGCCCCCCTCACCCTCATGGATTCCTCATGAACATCCTTATGTGGATCCCCCCAGTAGCCCTAGGTCCTGGCACTTGCGCCAGTATACTCAGTGCTGGTGCCGGCCCTGCCTGGAAGGAAACTACAATGCAACATCAAATTCCTCCACTTTCTTTCTGCTGTGTTGATGTCCTCAGGACGCTGATATGATTCAAAGCTGTGACAGAGCAGGGAGCAATGAGTTACTGCTTAAATTGCCAAGTTGGCACTTTGGCGATAATTAAGTAGGTTTTGGTTGTCATTTTGGCACTCACCATCACTTAAATTTCTGTAAGACCCCCTTTAAGTGATACTTCTTGGTCCACCCCTGATTCGTCTCTCCACAAAATGTATAACACCAAACCCTTCTTGTCCCCCACACTACATAATCTCTTCCGGTGGGCCAAGACATTTGTACAGTGGGGCCCCACTGTAGCCCCAATGCTCCCTTTCTGGGGGCCTACCTCTGTATTATGCCCCCATTCCTGTATAATGCCTCAAATCCTTTGAGTCCCCAACAAAGCAGATTTGAAATAGTTCCACTATACCAGAACAGCATGACAGATACCAAAATCTGGAACTATCGTGCCAATTCCAATATGGTTGGCGCTTGTTTCCTCTGTTTCTCCGCCTCAAAATGTAAAATCTGAACTAAATCGGAATAACTGGACACTTGTTCTTCTAACTCATCTACACTAGACGAGCCTAGTAGACTTCTCATCTACTAAATCATAGTAGATACAGTTGAATAAAGATGCAATTCCATCAGGTCCAATTGATATTCCTACTGTGTGGATCCAGAGGAAGGCAAAAATCCCATAAGGAGGATGCTTATTGGCCCAAAATAGAAAAAAAAAAATCGCTATCACAACCAATCCCTAGATCATCGTCCAATAAAAAAAATCTATATAAGGCATCAAAGCCCGTCCTGAACTTGAACATTGTCCCAGCCAACACTACATGTCTCAGCAAGGTCCATGGTGTGACTGCTCTTACCGTAAAGAATCCTGATTGTGATGATGATGTGAAGGAACAAACTGATCCATCTTTTCCTTGGCATCTTCCATGTGAAGACTGAGTTCGGATATCCCCACATAGATTAATGGCAAGACAACCTTGAGGTAGCAGAGCTGAGCAGTGTAGACAGCCCCTTTAAGAAATCCAGCCCTGCTCCTGTTACAGTCACACATTATCCCTCTGATACTTCCATAAAGACAAACTCGTCTCTGCTACCTCGGAGTACACTATGAATATTCCCGAGTCGGAAAATGAATAAATTATTGACAAGTCGCTAACTACTCTACATAATGACAACATCCCGCATCTTCATGAAACTGCTGTCATCTCTGACACCTTAAATCACAGAACATAACCGGATCATCACTGCGGTACCAGCCAGCGCTCACACAGGTAGTCAGACTTTCATCTCCCAACAGCTGCTGCATGTACAGATCCTTATCCCTCGGGGATATTTCTTCTAAAGTTGAATAAAACAAACATAAACTTTGAAAGGATTACATCACCCATCCTCCGCCCGTGTACAATCCTTCCTTAAAGGGAACATAAAGTGGCTTCAAAGGATGTATAGAAGCAGCTCACCTACATCTGGTAACAATGTACCGGGGCACGCGATGTATCCATGATTAGTAGGTGCCGCAACAATGTATCCACATACATTGGAGCATCATGGGAATACCGCCGTTAGTAACCTACATGAGGGATTCATTACTAAGTACAAGAGACATTCCCACTATAGAACATGATGATCTCCCACCAGAGGTTCTCCAGCTGCTGCAACACTTTACCTCAGAGCATGCTTGGAGTTGTAGTTGTTACAAAGCCAAATTCTACACACAAATTATAAACGCAGCTTTGGCTGTGACTACAGGATAACTTAAAGGGCATCTAGCACCAGGATGAAGGATCGTATGCAAATGAGCCCGAGGGGCATCAGGCTCCATTGCTGTTACTGGAGCCTGGAGCCCCTCAAGCTCATTTGCACACAGTCTTTCATCTTGATGGTAGATGCCCTTTAAGTTATCCTTTAGTCACAGCCAAAGCTGCGTTTATAGTTTGTGTTTAGAATTTGGCGCTTAGATGCACTTTAAAAGACATCTATCACCGGATCAAGGATTGGAAACCCCCTCTGGTAGGACCTGCTCTTTCACCTTCTTATGCCTTTGTTTTTAAGAAAAAAAGGCTTTAAAAATTATGCAAATGAGCCTGAGGGGCTCCAGGCTCTATTAACACCTATGGAACCTGGAACCCCTCAGGCTTATTTGCATATATTTAAAAGTCTTTTTTTGTAAAAAACCAGGGCATAAGAAGCTAAAAGAAGAGCAGGCCCTGTCAGAGGGGGCAGACACCAGTATGTCAATGTGCTTGGTTTACAATCCTTGACCTGGTGATAGATGTCCTTTAACTTGAATTGGGTTAAAAATGGCAAATTTATAAAAGGCTGCAATTCACAACACAACCACTTGGTGGTAGCACATAGACACACGTAGGATATCACTTTACGACAATGTTGCAAAACAATATGGTCTTTGAAAAGGAGGAATTAGTAACAAAGAAGGACACATGTTTAATCTGATATGATTCATAATTAATTTTTTTAATATTCTTTAAAAATTTGAAAAACGTATGGTCAAAACTGCTGACAGATTCCCTTTTAGAAGACAAAAGCGAAGTGCATTAGTTGTGCTGTATACTGCGGTATTATTACTGCATATTATTCCTGTATTATTTACATTACACAAGATGTAATGAACCAGAGTCCCTTCAAATACATCTATCCGGATCCCGGGGCTTTACACAGTATTACAGAGTAAACCTGCTCTACAAATGATATGATGCAGCATAATAGATAAGAGCGAGGACATGAAAGCCCCGGCGCAGACAATGCTTGTTGTTTTTTTCCCCTCTATTTTTAAGCAATTTGTCCTGGAGAGTTATAACAGCACAATCTTATGATAAATCCGGCTGCATACTGCTCTGCTTACAGGAAGAAAGAGGTAACCCTGCTGCGAGGAGACGAAGCCCATCTCTCTGCTGCTCCAAACCCAGGGAAATGGGGATAAATTGATTAGTATCCTCTGACCTACATAGAGGATGCTAAACCAGGCACAACAACATCCAGACTACAAGAAGAGGAGGCGCTAGGATAACACAGCGCATGGGGTACAATGTAACCTACAATAGGTTCAGACATGTTATGGAGCAGAAGGAGGTTGGTAGATTGTACATAGTGCCCTATCTGCAGGCAGTATGTTATAGAGCAGGAGAAGCTAAGTAGATTGTACATAGTGTCCTATCTGCAGACAGCATTTTATAAAGCAAGAGGAGCTGAGAAGATTGTTTATAGTGTCATATCTGCAGGCACGATTGTAATAGAGCAGGAGCAGTAGTGAGCAGATTGTAAATGTTTCATATCGCAGGGAGCAGTTATAGAGCAGGAGGAGCTGAGCAGATTGTAACAAGTGTCCTAACTTGCAGCAGCATGTTATAGAGAAGGGAGGAGTAAACAGATTGTTACATAGTGTCATATCTGCAGGCAGATTGGTATAGAGCAGGATGAGGTGAGCAGATTGTAAGTGTTTCTATCTGCAGGCAGGCAGTTATAGAGCGTGGGAGCTGAAATAGATTACACAGTGCTATCTGCCGTTCAGCATGTATAGAACAAGAGGAGCTGAGAGATTGTAAAAGTGTCCTTAACTGCAGGCAGCATGTTATAGAGCAGATGCGGAGCTGAGCAGATGTACATAGGTCCTATCTGAGGCAGCATGTATAGAGCAGGATGAGCTGAGCGAGATTGATGATTGTCTCCTATCTGCAGGGGCAGCATGCTATAGAGCGGATGAGGAGCAGATGTAGTAGATTGTCTCGATCTGCAGGCAGCATGTTATCGAGCAGTGGGAGCAGAACAAGAGTATACACAGTGTCTATCTTGCATAGCATGTGTATAGAACAAGAGGGCTGAGCAGATTGTACATAGTGTCCTATCTGCAGGCAGCATGTTATAGAGCCGGAGGAGCTGAGCAGATTGTACTGTGCCCTATCTGCAGGCAGCATGTTATAGAGCAGGAGGAGCTAAGTAGATTGCACATGTGTCCTAGCTGCAGTCAAGCATGTTTATAGAGCAGGGGGAGCTGAACAGATTATACATAGTGTCATATCTGCATTCAGCATGTTATAGAACAAGAGGAGCTGAGCAGATTGTACATAGTGTCCTATCTGCAGGCAGCATGTTATAGAACAGGAGGAGCTGAGCAGATTGTACATATGTGTCCTCTCTGCAGGCAGCGATGTTATAGAGCAGGAGGAGCTGAGCAGATTGATGGCACATAGTGCCCTATCTGCAGGCAGCATGTTATAGAGCAGGAGGAGCTAAGTAGATTGCACATAGTGTCCTAGCTGCAGTCAGCATGTTATAGAGCAGGAGGAGCTGAGCAGATTGTACATAGTGTCCTATCTGCAGGCAGCATGTTATAGAGCAGGAGGAGCTGAGCAGATTGTACCTAGTGCCCTATCTGCAGGCAGCATGTTATATAGCAGGAGGCGCTGAGCAGATTGTAGAAAGTGTCCTATCTGCAGGCAACATATTATAGAGCAGGAGGAGCTGGGCAGATTGTACCTAGTGTCCTATCTGCAGGTAGCATGTTATAGAGCAGGAGGAGCTGAGCAGATTTTACATAGTTTCCCATACTTCACAACCTGCCATCCTGGGTGACAAATCCCCACTCCGTAATAGGGGGCCCAGTATAAACTTTGTTATGGGGCCACCTATTTTATTGTATCTGCCTTCATCCGAGCTATTACAGGACCTCGTTATCTGTTCCTTAGTTTTCCATGATGGCAGACGTCCTCCTGCATAGTGACACCCGCACGTGACACACTGGAGAGCCAAACTGGGCACCAGGGATGCGGGTGCTGACAGTCTGAGCCCAGGGTGTTCACCATGAGCCCAACAATGACGGCCGATACATTGTGGACTATGAAGTAATTGCTGGTGACAGCGAGCACTTCACACCTCTGGAGCGTCCCCTCCCCCCCGTCATGTAACACACAATGAGACAGATTTTATTTTTGTCGCTGCTCCAAAGATCACGTCTTGGCACAAGAGGATGGAGAAGGAACAAATGCACTGACAGATGTGACAGGTCATCCAGAGCCCTGCGCTGCCTGCTGGAGACCCCGCGCCCCCTCCTCCACTCCATATTGATAGATTTTACCTGCACTGACACATTGTAGCAAACTACAAGGAGAGTTGACATCATTACTGTCATGATTGAATACATTGTTGCAAATCCAAGCTGCTAGATTTTCTCCATCTGTATAGATTTTCAGCAAGCAGAGATCTTAGCTATAAAATGTATATCAGAGACTTGGAGAATTTTTATTTTTATGTATGTAAAAAAATAAATCCATGTACTACATTATATGCTCATTAATATATAGTACCAGACAATGGAATTCTGTATCCCTGATGTCAACACTAGGGGGAGCTTATTGCATACAAGATATACTGTATCCTAATCAGAAAATAGGCCATGAATACTAAATCTACCGTCCAAATTCATCATGATAAACCAGGGACACTTATTCATAGATCCAGGCACTGGATTTGTTATCCATGGCCTCCTTCCTTCTAAAATCAACTTTAAAAATTATGCCAATAAGCTAGAAGGGCTCCTAAGGGCGTTACCAGCTCCATGCTGCAGCTGTTACGTTGTCTCCTCCGCTGCTCCTTCCTCTGTCTACTGTCTGTATGGTATAACAGGCGTTGATACAACATGGAGGGACTCTGGTAACACACTAAAGATCAGAAGGGTTGTGGGAGGCGTTACTAGAGCCCTTTGTGTAGAAGCACTTCTTCCACCCACTGTGTGAGATTACAGCAGATAGAGAGAGAAGGGAAATGCTGAGGGAGACTGTATAACAACCTGTGAATCTGCAGCATGGAGAGGTTCTGGTAACGCCCCCAGAAGCTTTCTGTCTCATTAGCATAATTTTAAAAGTTGATATTAGAAGGATGGAGGCCGCGGATAACGAATATAAGAAGATTACCACAGTCACAATTCCTGGATCTATTAGTAGTTGTCCCTGGTTTATCATGGTGGACTCTAATGGTATATTTTTAAAGGGATTGTCCAGAGGTTGAAAAACATGGCTGCTTCTTTCTTAAAACGACTCCTCTTCTGACCATGGAAGTGTGTGGTAGTGCAAATAAGCTCAACTAAAGTTATACAGCTGAGCTGCAATACCGGTACAAACCAGGCTGAACAGTGGCGCTGTTTTTGGAGGGAGAAGCCATGTTTTTTTTAATCTCCGGACAACCCCTTTAAAAAATTTGTCCTGCATTGCTCTTGCAATCCTTCCCTGCTCCGGGGTGAATGCGGGCGATCGCAGGAAGATGTGCAGGAGCTCAGCTGGAGGAGTGCGAGGAGCCCCCCGGTCCTGCGGGAGAGGCCGCACAATATAAAGGCTTTACAGTAATTCAAATGTAACAGAAATCAATAGACCTCCCGGCAAGCTGCAGCCTTTCATTCTGTAGGGTAATGCATTGCCTGGCAGCAGCGCATCGCAATTATCTATCTATAGATACTGGAGGGGGTTTCATTTTTTTTACATTTTTTATTCTTTTTTTTCTGCATTCTTTACACATCACATTGCACTTTATTTATTGCTGTATCCAACATGAAGCTGACCATGACCTGACCAAACAAAGGAGGTTATTTCTCTGGAGAGCCGTGCACTTATACCTTTGTGTGTGTGTTGTAAGTAGCAGCAGGACTGTGAAAAATGCATTTATATTCCAGGATCTTGGCATTTTTTTCCAATTCCTCACACTGCTGTGTTCTTAGCCCTGAGCTGATGTATAACCCCTCCTTTTTGCACAGGCACAGCAGTGTGAGGACACACCCCTAGTAGAGCAATTGAAGAAGCTATCGTTTTGGAACATACAATCATTTTTAACTGTCCTGCTGCTACTAATACCATCATGCACTGTGTGGTGTCACAGTCACATGACACAATCACGTGAAACAGAGAAGGCGTGATTTGCCTTTTATGAATATGCAAATCAGCTTACAAGTGCATCGGGGGCGGGAGAAATTTGCTCACTATGAGATACAAGAGCCTCACTCTTCTTTGAAGTTGCCACCCAACACCCCTACTTTGGCAATGGTTTACATTCTCAGTCTCATTTGTTTTTTAATATGACACTAGCATGCTTTTAAGTCGAATAGAACCAATGATAGGGACGTCTGAAGTGAATCTCACACTGCAGCCTCTAAACTTGACTCATCTCAGGCAAAATATGACTCATCTCTGCCCATTTTAACATAACATTGGAGGAGTTTTTTTTTTTTACAGGCGAATCGGTGAAATCTCACATAAAAGAGGAAATTCTTAAAAGGACATTTTATGCCCTACACGAGGTGGCTGGTAGTTTAATGATGTAAAACCTGGTGATGGGATCCCTTTAAGGCATTAAAGGGGAGTTTAATGTCCTTTCATGCTGTACATAATGAGGGGGTGCAGGAAGAACTAGAAGTGAATGTGATTTGATATCTCATATTATATGTCACTGTAGGGAACCTAAAGTATAGTTGTTCTTGGTGCGGATTCACACCCCCATCATCCGTCTTGTGTTATTTGCAAAAACAACAGACGCCTTTGATCTTCCTGACAGTAAACAGTTCCCAGACTTGTGCAACCTATAAAACTTCCCTACCTATTAACCAAAGCCTGAAGACGCGGTATACAGAGCCGCGCAGGCGTCTTCTCGCATTGTTGCTGGACCTCCACTTCCAGGGTCAGCTTTAATAACTTCACACTTTTCGGGAGCGCAGTGTGGCCTCGGCGTCCGGATCACCAGCGCACATTCACTTTATGTTTTAAAACAATAATAATGAAGTTCATTTTTCAAAGCGCGTCCTGGGCTCATTATTAAGTTCTACAAAAGTGACCCCGTAGTCAGCGCCAGTGCAATGTGTATTGGAGAACATCAGAGGAGAACGTTTCCTGCAAAGTCTTTAAAGGAATTTCGTAACTTAGTTACTCGCGCCTTTGTTATATCAATCATTTGTTTACTATATAAAGGCCTAGAACGCAAAAAGCCTATAGTCTACTGGAGATTAGACACAGTGGGGCTCATTTACTAAGGGTTGTGGATCGCACTTTCGTCGGGCTGTTCGCAGTTTTCGTGATTTGTGCAGCTTGGACAGGTATTTAACAGGTGTCTGAGCTGGGATTGTGTCACACGCTATCGGATTGTGGCACAACTCCGCTGGCTTTCATACACAAATATGGGGGCCGGGCCGCCGGACAATCTGACTGATTTGGACTGAGTGCAGGATTTAACTTTCAAATTGTGTCGCAAGACAAAGCACTTACATGCACCAGGAAGAAGAAGGTGTGTCCTATCTGCAGGCAGCATGTTATAGAGCAGGAGGTGCCGAACAGATTGTACATAGTGTCCTATCTGCAGACAGCATGTTATAGAAGAGGAGGAGCTGAGCACATTGTACATAGTGTCCTATCTGCAGGCAGCATGTTATAGAGCAGGAGGTGCGGAACAGATTGTACATAGTGTCCTGTCTGCAGACAGCATGTTATAGAAGAGGAGGAGCTGAGCACATTGTACATAGTGTCCTATCTGTTGGCAACATGTTATAGAGCAGGAGGAGCTGAGCAGATTGTACATAGTGTCCTATCTGCAGGCAGCATGTTATAGAGTAGGAAACGCCGAGCAGATTGTACATGTGCCCTATAGCAGGCAGCATGTTATAGAGTAGGAGGAGTGAGCAGATTGTTACATTGTGTTCTATCTGCAGGCAGCATGTTATAGAGCAGGAGGAGTGGAGCAGATTGTACATAGTGTCCTATCTGCAGGTAGCATGTTATAGAGGAGGAGGAGCGCTGTGCGATAATAAATAGTGTCCTATCTGTGGTAGCATGTTATAAAAGGAGGACTGGAAGATAGTATATAGTTTTCTATCAACAGACAGCATGTTTGGTAGGAGACGCCGAGCACATTGTAATAGTGCCCTATCTGCAGGCGGCATGTTATGAGCAGGAGGCCCGAGCACGATTGTACATATTGTCCTATCTGCAGGCAGCATTGTATAGAGCAGGAGGAGCTGAGCGATTGTACATATGTCCTATCTGCAGGTAGCATGTTATAGAGGGGAGGAGCTGTGCGGATATAATAGTGTCCTATCTGCTGGTAGCATGTTATATAGCAGGAGGAGTGAGAGATAGTATAAAGTTTCTTATCAACAGACAGCATGTTATAGAGAAGATTGACATAGTGTCCTAATGCAGGCAGCATGTTATAGAGTAGGTAGGGTGGGCAGATGGTGCATATGTGTTATTTGCAGGCAAAATGTTATAGAGCAGGAGGGGTGAGCATGGTGTACATATTTTGATATCTTTAAACTTTTATACCTTTGTAATAGTAATTTAAGGTATTGGGAAAAAAGATGCGCAGATGATGCCCACGCTCCAAAATGTTCACAAAAACCAGCAATCCTCCGATTGTAGTCAGCGGCGCTTCATCCGCCCGTTGTGTGGGTGTAGAGAAGATCACACCGGAGCTGATACCGGAGACATAACACTTGAGAGGTTTCGTCATCCCGGCGCTTACATACATTTCTGTGATTGTACTAGGAGGGAGAGGGGGCAGACTACAACAGCCAGGACAGGTACACGCGATTATTCTCCAACAATGACTATGGAGTCTATGCCACAGAAAGCGTAAGCCCCTATTCACACATGCTGACAAAGTAAGCAAATCAATGGACGCGCTAAGCTGGAAATGCCTGTAATCAGTCCAGACCGCGACAATGAACCCACATATACACTGGAAAGGGGAGGGGGGAGTAAACTTTTTGCATTCAACAAGTTTTCCATTTTAATCAATACATAATGAACAGAGGTGCAAACGGACACTTAGAACTCTGTGGACTTCCGTTATATATGTTAAAAGACACTGTGACTACTGACTACCATGGGGGTGCGCTGTGACTACAGGCTACTATGTGGTGGCACTGTGACTACTGGCTACCATGTTTAGTGGTACTGTGACTACTGGCTATATGTGGGTGCATCATGACTACTGGCTATGTGTGGTGGGACACTGTGACTACTGGCTAAGATGGTGGAGAGGCACTGTGACTGCTGGCTACCATGTGTCGGGCACGTGACTACTGGCTACCATGGGAGTGGTGGCATTGTGTCCACTGGCTACCATGTGGAGGCGCACTGTGAGTACTGGTGCCATATAAAGGGGCACTGTGACTACTGGCTACCATGTTGATTGGCACTGTGACTACTGGTTACTATGTGGGTGCATATGACTACTGGATACTTTGTGGGTGCATTGACTACAGGTACTGTGTGAGGCACTGTCACTACTGGCTACCATGTGGAGGGGCACTGTGACTACTGGCTACCATGTTGATTGGTACTGTGACTACTAACTACCATGTGGGTGCACTGTGACTACAGGCTACTATGTGGTGGCACTGTAACTACTGGCTACGATGTTTAGTGGTATGTGACTACTGGCTACTATGTGGGTGCATCATGACTACTGGCTACTGTGTGGGGGACACTGTGACTACTGGCTACTAGTGGAGAGGCACTGTGACTATCGGCTACATGTGGAGGGGCACTGTGGACTACTGGATACCATGTGGAATGATGGCATGGTGCCATGCTACCATGGGAGGGCATGTGAGTTGGCATGCACGTATGAGGGGCACTGTGAATGGCTACCATATGGAGGGGCACTGTGACTACTGGATACCATGTGGAATGATGGCATTGTGTCCACTGGCTACCATGTGGAGGGGCACTGTGAGTACTGGCTGCATATAGAGGGGCACTGTGATACTGGCTACCATGTTGAGTGGTACTGTGCTACTGACTACCATGTGGGTGCACGTTGTGACTACAGGTACTATGTGGTGGCACTGTGACTATGGCTACCATGTTTAGTGGTACTTGGACTACTGGTACTATGTGGGTGGCATCATGACCTACGGCTTATGTGTGTGGTGGGACACTGTGACTACTGGCTACTAGTGGGAGAGGCACTGTGACTAGGCTACCATGTGGAGGGGCATTGTGACTACTGGTTTATGTGGGTGCACTATGACTACTGGATACTTTGGGGTGCACTATGACTACAGGTTACTGTGTGGTGGCAATGGTGACTACTGACTAGGAATGTGGGGTGCACTATGACTACAGGCTACTGTGTGGTGGCACTGTGACTACTGGCTACCATGTTAAGTGTACGTGACTAACTGGCTACTAGTGTGAAAAAGTACTATGACTACTTGCTACCATGTGGGTTGCAATATGACTACAGGCTAATGTGTGTGGTGGCACTGTTGACTACTGCTACTAGTTGGATAGCACTGTGAATACTGGCTATCATGTGGGTGCACTATGACTACAGGCTACTGTGTGTGGCACTGTGACTATGTAAATGTAATTTAGTGTAAGGATAAAAATCTGCAAACTTAATAAACTCATGTCATGGACATCTGATCCCTGTTCTCACAAAAATTTTTAGATTTACTGAAAAGGATCAAGAATATTTAGAACGCGTAACACAATTTTTTAAAAATTTGAGTCCGAGATGCCATTAAACAAATCGTTATATAAAAGAGCTCAGAAAACAAGACCGTGGTGACTATTCTGTAATAATTCCAATCTAAGCTCAAGCCAACCTGCACTAGATCTCTCAGTCAAGAGCAAACAGCTCTGGCCAAGACCAGAGTTAATTCAGCCGGAAAATTAAGATCTGGTTGTGTGTTTTTTCAAATAATACGCTGTCATATCTGCGGAGCATAAGAAAAAAGGAGGACTTCATCTGCAAACAGCTTACACCGAATTGGACAAAACTGTTATTTTCTCTAACAAGAATTGTCCTGTGAAACATACAATTACGTGGCAAAAAAGTAAAAAAAAAACCCAAAAAAAAAAATACAGTTTCTTGCTGGCTCAACCGCACCAGGACTGCATACTAAACCGTGTATAATACACGGCCATTAGGGGGAAAACTTTACAACTTTTCAGAACTGACAGATACAAAAACTTCAGCATGATTTAGTCTATGTAAGAATAACGAGTGAGTTCCATGTCACCACAAATTTAATACTGTCAAAATTGTCATTTTTGATGTTGTACTGCATGCAAAGACTACTTGTTTTTTTGACCCCCACCGCCATCTCCCTACAGGTGGATGGAAAACCTTGGTGATGTCACGAAAAGGATGTCTTTCAAGGGATGGGAGATCTATAGGATCAAGGTAATCAATTGTCTCTTTAGTTCGGTGTTAGGATCAAGTATCAATTGTCTCTTTAATTCGGTGTGGAAGAAGGAAAATGGGAAAATTGTAAGGGTTTCAAAAAATTGGTGGTGGGACGACTGGGTCGGAGCATCTCCTTAAACCCAGGTCTTGAGGGTATTCCAAATATTAGTGGTTACATCAAAAGTGGTTAATGGAAGGACAATTAAGAACTCCCGGTCATAAACATCCAAAGCTCATTGTACAATCTAATAAGACCCATGACTGCATCTTTGCCTCAAAGGAAGTCCTAGCCAAAAATTTTTATGTTACCTACAATAGATCTAATGCTTCTCCAGACCTAAAGTTGCCAGGTCCTCCTGATCTCTATTGCCGATGGTGTGGTCATGAAGACATGGTCATTGTTTACAGATTAGCATGACACCTCCTCAGTGTTGAGAGACACCAAAAGTAAAACAGAAGGGACCAGGGCAATCAGTACCAAAGAAGGTCCGTATAATTTTAAAAAAAGTTTTGGACCCTCACATTCCGAGCCAGGTATCAGAGGAGACTCCAGAGGTGTTAAACAGTTCCTTGTTCTCAATGTTAGGATGTTTTGGTGGCAGGTGGCACCTGCACATATTAGACCAATGACCAAGGTGAACTTTGTTCCAACCCCAACGTCCATGCCCTTCGTGGCAGTCCCAATGGGTGGTCTAGTGGACCCTGGTGACGTAAAACAGTTACATCACCTGGGCCTTCCAAGGTCACTGATTGGTCCAGGTAGACCTATTAACACTGATACTTCCACCCTAGCTGGGATGTTGCCAAAGCCATCCAGGAGCCGTGACGAGGGAACCATATCTGGAACCATAGCCACCCTTTAATTTTCTCTGCCCCAACACACCAAGAGTTTCAGAAAAAAAAACTCTTTAACAAAAAAAAAACCACTATAAAAGTATTCAGAACCTTCACTAATCTTTCTTTCTAATATTTTCCTGAAATGCTTCTCTGATACATGAAATTCAAAGCACTTAAATTTTTTTTATGTTAATGAAATCAAGGTTAAAAATGAAACGTGAAAGTAGTTGGACGCTCCAGTCATGGAGGTGAAGAACGGAGAATAACTGGGCACAATTGCCGGTATTTGCCTCAACCCGTCATTAAAATAACTGCACCGCGCTTTCTGATTAAAAGCCCAAAGGGAGGTTAAGAGATGTCATTCCGCGAGAAGTCACATAAATGAGGAGAAAAAATACTCAGGTTTACAGTACCGAGAGAAGCTTTGAAAATAAAATATATTGGTGCTACAGGAGAGGAAAACTAATGCTCGAGAGCTACGGGATCGAAAATGAGTCTAGAGAGACCTTCATCACCTCCACCAACCCATCGACCAACTCAACTCCAAAGGCTGTCCTGTTCACAGAAATCTCAGGCGTTCAACTTTTTTCTCAAGGGCCTACGTCCCGAGCCATCAGAGGATTGTGAGACTCTTCCAAATGGCAGGTCTTAGATGGGGCAGAACAAACTGCCAACACCTACTAACAATAGAGAAGCTACTTAGCATATGAGGCGCTGAAACTAAGTACTTATGATTGGCAATGTCGGGGACTGGAGAGAAAATAAAAAACTATAGGAATCAGTGGAGCAAACATCTAATAAACCGTTAAAAAAATTGAGAAAACAGTCGGACCGCACAACACGAAGGACGTCACAGGGTACTGGTGCCAAATATTACTTCCTTTATTGTATAAAATGCAGCATACACGAGGACAATGGCTGGTTAAACGCGTTTCGACGGGATCGTCTTAATCATAACCTACCAAGTTAAAAAAGTTGGTGGTGTGAAAGGGTCCTGTTGATGGATTGAAAGTTCCTGAAGGAACATGTTTCTCCTAAACCTGAACGACCCTTAAATAATCCTATCAAACGCTCTCTACACCGGTTGCATCTGTAAATCACCAATTTGCCTACAAAAGAACAGTTCTTGCCAACTTTGATCATAATTAACAAGAATGATTTTAGACAGTTCTGAGACCAATTCTAAAAAAAATTCATGGTCCACAAAAAGCTGGGACAGGCCAAGACTATGGCAAACAATTTTTTGCAGTTGAACTAAGATAACAAATAGAAGGTACAAGTTGGACACGTTCCACACTTGCAAGTGTGATGCGATAAACTCGATCAGACTGCAATATCATCGACTGCTGCCCGGATCCCACCGCCCCGAACGCTAAAAAACAGGAACTGAAGTGAACCATGTGAGTTCAGTTCCGGCTTTCAGCGTTCGTGCCGGGAGCAGCGTTGGCGAGTGTGATGCGAGTTCATCGCATCACACTTGCAAGTGTGGAACGGGCCGTAGACTAGACAGCTACACTAAAACTAATCTTCTATCAGCATGTTTCACTGTAGACTAGCTTCCTAGTAAATCTGACCCATTGGGGTTGAGGCATCTATACCAAACAGATCAAGGGATAAATGCATTTCATGCATTCAGGGAACAATGAACTGCGGTTACCAAAAGTAGGTCCTAAGAGTAGTAAAATTAAGGTCACTTATGAGAAGGACCTGTGGTGTACCTGTAGATGGTAGACTAAATAAACAGCCAAGTCAATCAGCTGCCCAGGCCACGTATTATAAAGACATGGACCTCAAGAGACAAAAGCTTCAAAGACAATGCCCAGAGATTTAGAGTTCAAAGAAGAGCAACAAAACTCATAAGGGACATGGTGACCTCAGCTTTAAGGGAGGAGTAAAAGAAGTAAATGCTGTTCTTCTTGAACGAAACGAGAGTTCTTGAGGAGGGAATAATTCTTGTGTCCATCAATATTGTAAAATATTTTTAACTTGGAAGAGCATGGCCAAGACCAAGGCCATAACAAGAGGAAACTATCACTAATTTCTTAAAGGGGTTCCCAAGATGACAATTAATGGCTATCACATTTGGGGAGTCCATATCTGCATCTGAACATTGATCAGCTGATTATTATGCTCAAATCGTTGTTTTATGTGGGGGCCCTCCTTTTTTAACAAATCACCTATCCTATGAAAGGTCATTTATTATTAGTCTGGAGAGCCACGTAATCATTCTAACAATGTGTGTTGTAGAAATACATGAGTTTGGAAAAGACATATAATCGAGAAGGTTAGTGAGTCTGGGAGTCTAAAATGAAGGTTAGAATAGGCCTCAATATCAGATAGTTTGGGTCAACACGCAGCACCCACAGATCATCTTTCTTAGTAGCTGAATAACGGAGATTGAAACCGGGAGGGGGACATGCTATTGTCATATGTGTGGCATCGGAATGCAACTCAGCTTCCAATAACACGAATGAAAGCTGAACTGCAGTACCTGGCCTGACCACTAAACAGGAGTAGAGCTGTCTGTTTCTGTTTGATTATCAGTGGCTGAGATGATTTTTAGGGTGCTGGGGTCAGAACCCTATCAATCTCATATTGAGGACTATTCTATAGATACAATGGGGGAGATTATCAGAAACTATTCTATTGCCAATGGAAACCAATTACAGTTCAGCTTTTTATTTCCACAGATGTTAATGAAATGAAAGCTGAGAGCTTGATTGGTTTCCATGAGCAACTAGACATTTTTTTTACCTCAGACACCTCAGTGCTTTTAAATAGGAACCCCCTCCTAAATTGGGACTATACTGTAAATAACAAGGTCTACCTCATCCCTACAGCCTAAGTATAGGATGTCCCCCTAAGGCCCCTGATGCTGCATGAAAAGACTCTGATATCGTCCAAGTAACTTTTATATTGCCCACCTTTTAATTTACAGGTTGACTTTATGGCTGTGCATCCATAACCAGGAATTTTTAAGACGGGGGGATTGTATTTAATGTTCACTCGTGTAAAACCAGCAACATTTCATGTCTGATTCTGAGCGATGATATTAGAGGATCTTATAAATATGAGAAAGATCGGCGGAGGCGCACAAGCTTTGTGCCGGCTAGTGATATCCGAAATGCGGGGAGTCTGTGATTTACGAGACACAAAGCGGGGTTTAGGGGACAGCAAAAAGTCTGAACATCCCGCCTCGCCGCCAGCCGTGCAACCCCCCATAGTGTGTACAGGGAGATCTCCGAAAGATAAAAACATGTTGGCCTGCAGTTTGCATCTGGGATTTTACTGAACACGCAATCCTCAATTCCTTTCCGTTTTTCTTGAAGATGTTTCAATTATTTAACATTTTTATTACAAAAATATAGGAATTGTTTTCCAAATAATTAGTATTTTGTATTTGGATGTAATTAGTTTTATAGGTCAGGCTGAGATAGAGAGTGGACCCAATAGTTTATGTGTTGAACGCCAACCTGGAAAAATCTGCCAGCAATAACTTGGGCCAAACAGCTTGGGAGTTTAGACCTCTGCTCTTTAACTGCCCCATACACATGTAATCGGCCATGAATTGTGGCTCTCATAATTAGATGGCCAGGATTTTCTACTAAATCAAGTGTGGTTGCTACAAGGGTATTAATCTAACAAAAAAAAATACATGGGTCGAGCTTTAGATGCAATATCACATTGAAAACCTGTGAGCGAGGGGGGGCGCTCTTTGTGAAAAAGGCATTTCTTGAACCACGCCCTAAGCTGTAGTGATGATTTCGTTCACAAACGAACACAGCTCTGAGAAGCCCCGACTCTTCTATGTGAACTACGGGAGTCGTCCCATGGATTCTGGAACCCCGGCCCTTACGGCTCACCCGCAACCTTTTAAAACAAATGAAAATACATGTACAGTTATATAATGCCTTCTAGCGAGCAAGAAGAGACCTGTCTTTTAGTGAGCAGTAACCTTATGATCAAGGCAGGCCGCGTGCCAATAACTGACCAATACCCGTGCAAATGCCAGAGGCCCATAGATGCGGGGGGCCTCAAAGGCGTAACATAGGAATACATGGGTGTTTGGTTGAGGGGGCGTGGCTGAATCTAATGAATCCATAGGGGGAGAGGGGGCTTCTATAAATAATAGAAAACGTTATTTTTATAAAAACTGTTCATGAAGGGGCTGATGATTGGGAGATAAACTAATTTTATTAGTATATAACTAGAATATTTTGGGAACAGTGAGACAGGTGTTTTTTTGAATTTTGAAGGCCCCATGTGAGTCACTGCAAAAAGAGGCCCAAACTGAGGGTCTGTCACCCAGGGGCCTACTGACACTGAAGTCGACCAGGATCCAGCTCCCTAAAAAGAGATGTAAGTTTCATAAAGTAAGCTGTGGGTGGAAAGTGTTCTATTACTTTTGAAGGGTGACTGCTTTTATTGAAGAGGACCAGGGAAAGTAGTCGTATACATAGTTTTTATCCATAGTTTATACATAGTTGAATGGTTGAAAAAAGACACTTGTCCATCAAGTTCAACAAGGAAGGGGAGGGATTGCTGAGGAAGGGACGTAAGGGAGGAACCACTTATATAACATAACCACTCAAGGTTAGTAGTGTAAAAAGGCATATAGACCTCTTGAAGCTCGCTACTGTCCTGCTGTGACCAGCGCCTGAGGCAGGCTATTAAACAGATTGACCGTTATCATAGTAAAGCAGCCCTGTCGCCTCAGGTGAGTAACCTGATTTCTAACGGAGACAGTGCCCCTCGAATTGATTCATGGGTAAACATATGAAGTAGGCGTCTCCAGAAGCTTCAATCTTTAGCACAACTATCGGAAGCTAACGAGGCAGCATTGTGCACCCATACAGGACGCCTGAAAATATCTAATCGCTCATCAATGCCTAGCCAGAGGCACGTTTCTTCACAGGGCTTTATGAGTCGGACCTTGATTAATATCAACTATAAACTAGGGACCCCTAGCCGACAGAACTCCACGCTATAGGATACAATATAATACACTTCCAAAAGGAGATTTTTCTTCTTAATAGTAGCGTTTTATCCGGTGATGGGAAAGCGGTGACCATGTGTTCCGTTGCAAGCACTTAACGTTGATAAGCAAAATGTTCCCTAATCATGTGACATTTTGATCGGATGGACTCGATGGCCGCACTACGATCTGTTATAATAAAGGGGTTTTGGGGGGGAGCGGAAATGGCGAAAGTGTAAAAAAAAAATTGTGCAACGCTGTCAGAAAAATCGTAATTTATACTGATCTAAAATATAGAAGTCTTATATGATGGCTGCTATAGAATGTTCCCATAGTACGTTCCCATAGTATGCTACTGATTGATTGCTTATATATCATATAATGGCTTTGCTTTCTTAAAGTTTAGTTAGATTACATTTCTCAATCATCAAAACAACTGAAGCAGATCCAGAACTAATGTATTTTTGAAGATCAGTATAGTATAGACAATCTGTTTCTCCTGCAGTGGCCACTACAGGTCAAATGGAGTATTACAGGATGACCCTTCCAATGTATGGTTGCTTATGTATTGTAAAAATACATACACGACATGTAAAAAATTAAGGAGACCCCCTTGGTCAAGGTTTTACTTTTCCACTTAACCTACCTCAAAGACCTCCTCATCAAGTAGTCGCGTTCCAAACAGGGTGACACCATCCGTGCTAATCATGGGATCATCACCGCGGTCCAAGAAATGGGTCTGCTTCTTCTCACAGTCAACAACCATTGACACGTTTTTCCCCTCTACGCTAATTCCAATTCGATGCCACCTATAGGAAACAATGGAAGGGGATGATAAGGGTCACATCAATACCAAAAAATGAGACAATATTTGTCTATTCAGATATATACCAGCAGGACATAGTGGGTGGGGTCCCCTGAGATAGATTGGGGCTCATTTACTAAGGGTCCGTATGCCGCACTTTCGTCGGGTTTCCCGAATATTTCTGTTTTGTGTCGAATTGCCCCGGGATTTGGCGCACACGATCTGATTTTGGTGTATCGGCACCGGCTTTACGCAACAGAAATTGGGGGTCGTCGGACAACCCGATGGATTTGGAAAAAACGCGGAATTTAAAAAGCGATTTGTGTCGCAAGATCAGCACTTACATGCACCAGAAAGAAGAAGGTGAACTCCGGCGGACCTCGGCGCAGCAGCGACACCTGCTGGATATCGGGCGCACGGACCTTAGTGAATCCCGGCAGACCCGAATCCTCGTCGGACAACGCGTTGTGGGATCGCGACTGGACCGGGTAAGTAAATGTGCCCCAATGTGGGATATAGAAATCCCTAATTAGACTATTTCAGGCAGTAAGTGTGTCCTTGGACTGTAAGGATCAGATCACATGATCAGGAAAATCCCGATAAGGAAGTGAAATCGTTTAAGAGAAATCATCACTTTGAAGTGGAGATAAGAAGTCATCCGACACGTCCCATCTGTTCTGTACTGAGTGAGGGAAGCCTGTTAACAAAAATAATATCCTGCTATCATTGTGAAGAGCGTAACCATCATCTGGCGGACTCCTGGCATGCTGCTACCTGCTACTCATAATTGTTATTCCAGATAATGTATAATGTGTTGTATCAGATTCTTGACATTCAGGAAGATACTTAAATAATTATATCTGCCCCTGTGCACAAGATGTTAACTTCATTATAGTGTTCCATTTAAAAAAATAATAATTATTGTTATTCTATCCCTATGTACAAGAATATAACTACTGTAATACTACCCCCTATGTACAAGAATATAACTACTATAATACTGCCCATATGTACAAGAATATAACTACTATAATACTGCCCCCTATGTACAAGAATATAACTACTATAATACGCGCTACGCTTATGTGGAGGCCACTCTGATGGTGAAGTTGTGTCACCACAGCGTGAAGCTGATTGTAACATCTAGGTTGAGACGGAGATTCTGAGAGCGGCTTATAGGGTGGGGTCGCCCTTGATGAGAATATGTGGACAGTGTCCCTGAATTGGAGGGCGCTCAGGGCACTGGGACTAGGAACCGTGCGCTGGCTGTCGCACACGGAGGGTTGTTCAATTGTGGTACAGGTGTGGACTCAAGGGCGAATAACCGAGATCGGTGTGCTGCTGCACAGCCTGGTGGATATCAGCGTGTCTAGGGTGGTGCATTGGTAGGCCAGTGTGACGCGGAATTGGCGTCCATGAACGCATGTATTCGGTGCAGTTAAGACGTGCACTGACTGGTGGCGTATACTCATCTGGGGTGCCATCATGTACGTTCGGATCCTAGATCGGGTGTGCGGGGGACGCCTGAATACAAGTCGTCCTCAGTTTGCTGCGATGACTAGGAGGGCTATATAGGTGACGGATGGGGCCTGTGGCGCTTATGCGTGTACCAGGCTGGCGGGGGCTGTGATCGGTGTGACACCTGGTTCCGTGTGGAGCTTCACTCTGACTGCCTGGGCTTACCATTTTGGGCTGCCGAACTGGCGCAAACTAGTAGTCTACAGGTTAGCATGTGGTGCGGTTGGGCAGTCTGGGTGGATACTGAATCATAGGGCATTGGATGGGCGTGCACTGTATGAGTCCTACCGGTCATCACTGTGGGGTGCGCAGCCGGTGATTAGCCGACTCACTGCGGGCGTTTGTACTCGCCATTAGCGTGTCAAGGTTGCTTACTTGACAATACTGGAGCTCATCTGGGTGAAATAGGTTGCCGATGAGAACTACTTGCTCCCCACATAGTAGGGTTGCCAAGCGGACCTGTCGACGATACAGGGATAATTGTGGGTTCAAGGAGTGTGGGTAGGCCGGGTGCAGGGTACGACGATGTTGGATAGCGAGAGTGGTCAGGAGCACTGTTAGTGCTAAGGCGATGTAATGTGGTTGGCACTATGATACAAAGGGGTCAGTTACTGGGCTCGTAAATCGGAGGCAGGTGAAATGCCACGCTGATAGCGAAGTGCAAGCTGGATGTGCGGAGGGTAGGTGGGGTGTGGAGAATGTCAGGCGTCCATGGAATAATAGATGTGCAAACTTTTATATAGACTCGCGTGTCTGACTAGGGGACAGTATTCTAGGAGCGTCCTGTTCCGCGAACAGAGACCAAAGGAGTTTATGACTGTGTGTGAACTGTCACCAAGGAGTGTCTGCAAGAGTGTGAGATCAAGGAGCAGATTGTAGAATAAGTCGGCGTTGCCGAGCATAGAAGTCGCCACCAACGACACAGTGTTGTCCGTGATAGAATAGTGTCTGGGTGATTCGGGCGGCAACGACCTTGGGTGTGGTTGTGGGCGGCACGTAGAGGAGAGGCTGGCTGATAGCAACTACGATCGGAGATAGAACAAGGACATTGGCCTCTGAGCCAAAGTACCAAAAGAGCGGCCCTTGACTATTCGTGGTCCTATAGAATCCAGTCTTAAGCTACAAGCAAGCGAACGAGTGACAATCTGGAAGCATCCGTGCTGCAGACTCGCATGAAGACACGGCAAGAGACAACGATTGCCTTGAGACCAAGACATGGTAGACGTTTTACATTTCACGAAAGCCGGTGAGGAAAATCTTTAAACGAAGATCTCGGTTTGAGTCCGTGATTTCAACGCACAATACTACACGATTGGTGAACGATATGGCGGTGATAAGGAGCCATGGAAGGGCGAAAAGGATGGACTTTTACGAACTTCCTGAACAAGTTCAGCCTATTAGTCAACGGATATGGACAAAAAATAGGTGTAGTGTTCTCCATAAACAAGTAGGGTGCAGTGTCCATGTGAAACATACAATTACGGCAAAAAAAGTAAAAAAAAAACCCCAAAAAAAAAAATACAGTTTTCTTGCTGGCTCAAACGCACCAGGACTGCATACTAAACACGTGTATATACACGGCCATTAGGGGGAAAACTTTACACTTTTCAGAACTGACAGATACAAAACACTCAGCATGAATTAGTCTATGTAAGATAACGCGTGAGTCCCATGCAACCACCAAATTTCATACTGTCAAAATTGTTGTCATTTTTGATGTTGTCAACTGCCATGCAAAGACTACTTGTTTCCCCCCGCCCTCTCCCTACACGGTGAGATGAAAACCTTGGTGATGTCACGAAAAGGAGTGTTTCAAGGGATGGGAGATCTAAGGATCACAGTCATCAAATTGTTCTTTAGTCGGTGTTAGGATCAAGTTCATTGTCTCTTATTCGGTGTTGGAAGAGGAAAAGGGAATTGTAAGGGTTTCAAAAAATTTGGTGGTGGGACGGACTGGGTCGGAGCATCTCCTTAAACCCAGGTTCTGAGGGTATTCCATATTTAGTGGTTACATCAAGTGTTAATGGAAGGACAATTAAACTCCGGTCATAAACATCCACAGCTCATTGTACAATCTAATAGACCCATGACTGCATTTCTGCTCAAAAGGAAGTCCTAGCAAAAATTTTATGTTTGGAGGGGCACTGTGACTACTGGATACCATGTGGAATGATGGCATTGTGTCCACTGGCTACCATGTGGAGGGGCACTGTGAGTACTGGCTGCCATATAGAGGGGCACTGTGACTACTGGCTACCATGTTGATTGGTACTGTGACTACTGACTACCATGTGGGTGCACTGTGACTACAGGCTACTATGTGGTGGCACTGTGACTACTGGCTACCATGTTTAGTGGTACTGTGACTACTGGCTACTATGTGGGTGCATCATGACTACCGGCTACTGTGTGGTGGGACACTGTGACTACTGGCTACTACGTGGAGAGGCACTGTGACTACTGGCTACCATGTGGAGGGGCATTGTGACTACTGGTTACTATGTGGGTGCACTATGACTACTGGATACTTTGTGGGTGCACTATGACTACAGGTTACTGTGTGGTGGCACTGTGACTACTGACTAGAATGTGGGTGCACTATGACTACAGGCTACTGTGTGGTGGCACTGTGACTACTGGCTACCATGTTAAGTAGTACTGTGACTACTGGCTACTATGTTGAAAAGTACTATGACTACTTGCTACCATGTGGGTGCAATATGACTACAGGCTAATGTGTGGTGGCACTGTGACTACTGGCTACTATGTTGGATAGCACTGTGACTACTGGCTATCATGTGGGTGCACTATGACTACAGGCTACTGTGTGGTGGCACTGTGACGAGATACTTCTTAACCCTATGAATATTCCCGATCGTAACATGAATAAATTATTGACACGTCGCTAACTACTCTACTAATGACAACATCCACCATCTTCTGAAAACTGTCTGTCATTCTCTGACACTTAAATCACAGCACATAAACCCGGATCATCACTGCGGTACACCAGCCGCGTCACACAGGTAGTCAGACTTCTATCTCCCAACAGCTGCGCTGTACAATCCTTAATCCTCGGGGATATTCTTCTAAAGTTGAATGAAAAACAAACATAACTTTGAAGGATTACATCACCCATCCTCGCCCCGTTGTACAAATCCTCCTTAAAGGGAAAATAAAGTGGCTTCAAAGGATGTTATAGAAGCAGCTCACCTACATCTGGTAACAATGTACCGGGGCCGCGATTATCCCTGATTAGTAGTGCCGCAAATGTATCCACATACATTGGAGCATCATGGGAAACCGCCGTGTGTAGTACCTACATGAGGGATCATTACTAACGTACAAGAGAACATTCCCAGCTATAGCAAATGAATGATCTCCCACAGATGTCGCTCAGCTGCCTGCAAACTTTACCCTCAGTAGCATGCTTGGAGTTGAGTTGGTTACAAAGCAATTCTACTCACACAAATTAAACCGCAGCTTTGGCGTGACTAGCCAGTATAACTTAAAGGGCATCTTAGCACCAAAGGATGAAGGGATCGTAATGCAAAAAAAACCATAGAGCCGAGGGGATCAGGTCCATTGCTGTTACTGGAGCTGGAGCGCTCAAGCATTTGGCACACAGTCTTTCATCTGATGGTAGTGCACCTTTAAGTATCTTTAGTCCACGATCCAAAAAGCTGCGTTTAGTTTGTGTTTAGAATTTTGGCGCTTAGTGCACTTTAAGAAAACTAAATCTATCACACGGATAAGGATTGGAAACCCCCTCTGGCTAGGACTGCTCGTTTCAACCTTATGCCTTGTTTTTAAGAAAAAAGGCTTTAAAAATTATGCAATGAGCTGAGGGGCTCAGACTCTATTAACACATGGAACCTGGAAACCACCTCAGGATTATTTGCTATATATTTAAAAGTCGCTTTTTTGTAAAAAAACAGGCTAAAGTACAGTAAGAGATCAGGCTCTGTCAGGGGGGCCGACACCAGTAGGTTCAATGTGCTTGGTTTACAATCCTTGACTGGATAGATGTCTTTAACTTGAATGGTGTGAAAATGGCAAATTTAAAAAAGGCTTGCAATTCACAACACAACAACACTTGGTTGGGTACACAGAGACAACATAGGATTCACTTTAGACAATTGTTTGCAAAACAATGCGTCTTTGAAAGGAGGAATATTGTACACAAGAATGACACATGTTTAATCTGAAGGTTTCATAATTTTTTTTTATATTCTTAAAAATTTGAAAACGTTATGGTCAAAACGTGCTGACAAGATTCCCTTTTAGAAGGAACAAGCGAAGTGCATTAAGTTTTGCTGTACACTGCGGTATTATTACTGCATATATTCTGTATTATTACATTACCAAATGTAATTGAACCAGAGGCCCTTCAAATCATCTATCCGGATCCCGGGTCCTTTACACAGATTCAAAGTAACGCTCTTTCTTTAGACAAATGATATGATGCAGCATAATAGATAAGCAGCGAGGACATGAAAGCCCGGCGCAGACAATGCTTGTGTTTTTTTTTTTCCCCTCTATATTTTTACGCAATTGTCCGGGAGAGTTATAACAGCACAATTTATGATAAATCGCTGCATATGCTCTGCTTACAGG
The DNA here is from genome assembly GCA_019512145.1 of Engystomops pustulosus. Classification (NCBI taxonomy): domain Eukaryota; kingdom Metazoa; phylum Chordata; class Amphibia; order Anura; family Leptodactylidae; genus Engystomops; species Engystomops pustulosus. The sequence continues at coordinate 8,270,665 of CM033643.1, read as the reverse complement.
AAGAAAAGGTATACCTCTGCTGCAGGAGACGAAGCCCTCTCTCTGCTGCTTCCAAACCCAGAGAAGGGATAAATTGATAGATAACTCTGACCTACTAGAGGATGCTAACCCAGGCCACAACAAACATCCAGACACAAGAGAGGAGGCGCTAGGATACACAGCCAGTACATCTCAGGCAGTCATGTTATGGGAATGGGTTGGTATACATAGTGCCTAACAGTAGTAAGCGAGCTAAGAGTCCATAGCTCGAATATTAACAGAACGAATGTTGTTATATCAGGCAAGACGAGAGGCAGATGTAATTGTATTGTAGCATTGTATAGGCATGAGGGAATCTGAGCAGACACTATCTGGCAGCAGCAGTTTAGGCAGGTAAATTGTACATAGTGTCCCTATCTGCAGGCAGATGTTATTAGGCAGGAGACGCTGAGTGCAGATTGTACTAGTGTCCTATCTGCAGGCAGCATTTATAAGCAGAGGAGCTGAGAGAGTTAGACAAGTGTCATATCTGCAGGCAGCATGTAATAGAGCAGAGCGCAGCTGAGCAGTGTAAATGTTTCATATACGCAGGAGCATGTTTAGAGCAGGAGGAGCTGACAGATTGTAAAGTGGTCCTATCTGCAGCAGCATGTTAATAGAGAAGCAGATAACAGATTGTCATTGTCTCCTATCTGCAGGCAGCATGGTATAGAGCAGGATGAGCTGAGCAGATTGTAGATTGTCTCTATCGCAGGCAGCATGTTATGAGCAGTGGGGAGCTGAACGATATACACAGTGTCTATCTGCATTCAGCATTGTTAGAACAAGAGGAGCTGAGAGATTGTAAAAGTGTCCTTCTGCAGGCAGCATGTTATAGAGCAGGAGGAGCGAGCATTGTCATCGAGGAGGTGTTTGAGCATGAGCTGAGCTAGATGTCCCTATCTGCAGGCAGCATGTATAGAGCAGGAGGAGCTAAGATTGTAATTGTCTCCTGCTGCGCAGCATGTTATCGAGCAGGGGAGCTGAACAATTACATATGTCATATCTGCATTCAGCATGTTATAGAACAAGAGGAGCTGAGCAGATTGTACATAGTGTCCTATCTGCAGGCAGCATGTTTAGAGCAGGAGGAGCGGACAGATTGTCACTCCCACTAGTGCCCTATCTGCAGGCAGCATGTTTATAGAGCAGGAAGCTAAGTAGATGTGACATAGTGTCCTAGCTGCAGTCAGCATGTTATAGAACAGGAGGAGCTGAGCAGATTGTACATAGTGTTCCTCTCATTCAGGCAAAGCTGTTTAAGCAGGAGTAGCTGAGCAGATGTACTATGTGCCTATCATGCAGGCAGCATGTTATGAACAGGAGGAGCTGAGCAGATTGTACATGAGTGTCCTATCTGCAGGCAGCATGTTATAGAGCAGGAGGACTGCAGATTGTACTTGCCTAGCGCGGCACATGTTAGAGCAGGATCTAAGTAGTGCACTATTGTCCTAGCTGCAGTCAGAGCATTTATAGAGCAGGAGGAGCTGAGAGATTGTACATAGTGTCCTATCTGCAGGCAGCATGTTATAGAGCAGGAGGAGCTGAGCAGATTGTACATAGTGCCTATATGCAGGGCATCAGGTTTAGAACAGGGGAGGACGGCAGATGTACATAGGTGTCCTATCTGCAGGCAGCTGTTATAAGAGCAGGAGGAGCTGAGCAGATTGTACCTAGTGCCCTATCTGCAGGCGAGCATGTTATATAGCAGAGCGCTGAGCAGATTGTAGAAAGTGTCCTATCTGCAGGCAAATTTATAGAGGCAGGAGGAGCTGAGCAGATTGTACCTAGTGTCTATCTCTGCAGGTAGCATGTTATAGAGCAGGAGGAGCTGAGCAAGATTTACACTAGTTTCCCATACTTCACAACCTCGCATCCGGGTGACAATCCCCACTCCGAATAGGGGGCCCAGTATAAACTTTGTATGGGGCCACCTATGTATTGTAATCTGCCTTCATCCGAGCTATTACAGGACCTCGTTATCTGTTCTTAGTTTTCATGATGGCAGACGTCCTCTGATAGTGACACCCGCACGTGACACACTGGACGAGCCAAAACTGGCACCAGGGATGCGGGTGCTGACAGTCTGAGCCCAGGGTGTTCACCATGAGCCCAACAATGACGGCCAAACATTGTGGACATGAAGTAATTGCTGGTGACGCGAGCACTTCCAAACCTCTGGAGCGTCCCCTCCCCCCCGTTTGTAAACACCAAGAGAGACAGATTTTATTTTGTCGCTGCCAAAATCACGTCTTGGCACAAAGATGATGGAGAAGGAACATGCACTGACCGATGTGACAGTCATCCAGAGCCCTCGCGTGCCTGCTGGAGACCCCGCGCCCCCTCCTCCCACTCATATTGATATATTTACCTGCACCTGACACTTGTAGCAAACTACAGGAGAGATTGACATCATTACTGTCAGATTGAATACATTGTTCAAATCCAAGCTGCTAGATTTCTCCATCTGTATAGATTTTCAGCAAGCAGAGATTTAGCTATAAAATGTATATCAGAGCTTGGGAAGAATTTTATTTTTATGTATGTAAAAAAAAATCCATGTACTACATTATATGTCATTAATATAGTACCAGACAATGGAATTCTGCTATCCCTGATGTCAACATAGGGGGAGCTTATTGCTACAAGATAACCGAATATCTGTATCCTAATCAGAAAAATAGGCAGCAATACTAAATCTACCGTCAAAATTCATCATGATAAACCCGGGACCTTATTCTAGATCCCACTGGATTTTATACCATGGCCTCCCTCCTTCTCTTTAAAATCAACTTTAAAAATTATGCCAATAAGCTAGACAGGCTCCTAAGGGCGTTACCAGCTTCATGCTGCAGTGTTACGTTGTCTCCGTCTGCTGCTCCTCCTTGTCTACTGTCTGTATGGTATAACAGGCGTTGATACAACATGGGAGGACTCTGGGTAACACACTAAAGATCAGAAGGTTGTGGGAGGCGTTACCAAGCCCTTGTGTAGAAGCACTTCTTCCACCCACTGTGTGAGATTACAGCAGATAGAGAGAGGGGGAAATGCTGAGGGAGACCGTTATAACAACTGTGAATCTGCAGCATGGAGAGTTCTGGTAACGCCCCAGAAGCTTTCTGTCTCATTAGCATAATTTTAAAAGTTAAATTAGAAAGGATGGAGGCCGCGGATACGAAATATAAGAAATTACCACAGTCACAATTCCTGGATCTATTAGTAGTGGTCCCTGGTTTATCATGGTGGACTCTAATGGTATTTTTAAAGGGATGTCCAGAGGTTGAAAAAACATGGCTGCTTCTTGCTTTAAAACCGACTCCTCTTCTGACCATGGAAGTGTGTGGTAGTGAAATAAGCTCAACTAAAGTTATACAGCTGAGCTGCAATACCGGTACAAAACCAGGCTGAACAGTGGCGCTGTTTTTTGGAGGGAGAAAGCCATGTTTTTTTAATCTCCGGACAACCCCTTTAAAAAATTTGTCCTGCATGCTCTTGCAATCCTTCCTGCTCCGGTGGTGAATGCGGGCGATCACAGGAAGATGTGCGGAGCTCAGCTGGAGGAGTGCGAGGAGCCCCCCGGTCCTTCGGGAGATGCCGCACAATATAAAGGCTTTACAGTAATTCAAATGTAACGGAAATCAATAGACCTCCCGCAGCTGCAGCCTTTCATTCTGTAGGGTATGCATTGCCTGGCAGCAGCGCATCGCAATTATCTATCTATAGATACTGGAGGGGTTTCATTTTTTTAAATTTTTTATTCTTTTTTTCTGCATCTTTACACATCACATTGCACTTTATTTATTGCTGATCCAACATGAAGCTGACACTGACCTGACCAACAAAGGAGGTTATTTCTCTGGAGAGCGTGCACTTATACCTTTGTGTGTGTGTTGTAAAGTAGCAGCAGGACTGTGAAAAATGCATTTATATTCCAGGATCTTGGCATTTTTTTCCAATTCCTCCACTGCTGTGTTCTTAGCCCTGAGTGGATGTATAACCCCTCCTTTTTGCACAGGCACAGCAGTGTGAGGACACACCCCTAGTAGAGCAATTGAAGAAGCTATCGTTTGGAACATACAATAATTTTTAACTGTCCTGCTGCACTAATACCATCATGCACTGTGTGGTGTCAGTCACATGACACAATCACGTGAAACAGAGAAGGCGTGATTTGCCTTTTGAATATGCAAATCAGCTTACAAGTGCATCGGGGGCGGGAGAAATTTGCTCACTATGAGATACAAGGAGCTCACTCATCTTCGAAGTTGCCACCCAACACCCCTACTTTGGCAATGGTTTACATTCTCAGTCTTCATTTGTTTTTATATGACACTAGCATGTCTTTTAAGTCGAATAGAACCATGATAGGACGTCGGAAGTGAATCTCACACTGCAGCCTCTAAACTTGACTCAGCTCAGGCAAAATATGACTCACTCTCTGCCATTTAACATAACATTGAGGAGTTTTTTTTTTTTGACAAGGCGTAATCGGTGAAATCTCCAAAAAGAGGAAAATTCTTAAAAGGACATTTTATGCCTACACGAGGTGGCTGGTAGTTTAATGATGTAAAACCTGGTGATGGATCCCTTAGGCATTAAGGGGAGTTTAATGTCTTTCATCTGCTGTACATAATGAGGGGGTGCAGGAAGAAACTAGAGGTGAATGTGATTTGATATCTCATATTATATGTCACTGTAGGGAACCAAAGTATAGTTGTTCTTGGTGCGGATTCACACCCCCTCATCCGTCTGTGTTATTGCAAAACAACAGACGCCTTTGATCTTCCTGACAGTAAACAGTTCCCAGACTTGTGCAACTATAAAACTTCCCTACTATTAACCAAAGCCTGAGACGCGGTATACAGAGCCGCGCAGGCGTCTTCTGCATTGTTGCTGGACCTCCACTTCCAGGGTCAGCTTTTAATAAACTTCACACTTTCGGGAGCGCAGTGTGGCCTCGGCGTCCGGATCACCAGCGCACATTCACTTTATGTTTTAAAACAATAATAATGAAGTTCATTTTTCAAAGCGCGTCCTGGGCTCATTATTAAGTTCTACAAAAGTGACCCCGTAGTCACGCCAGTGCAATGTGTATTGGAGAACATCAGAGGAGAACGTTTCCTGCAAAGTCTTTAAAGGAATTTCGTAACTTAGTTACTCGCGCCTTGTTATATCAATCATTTGTTTACTATATAAAGGCCTAGAACGCAAAAAGTCTATCGTCTACTGGATGATAGACACAGTGGGGCTCATTTACTAAGGGTTTGGATCGCACTTTCGCGGGCTGTTCGCAGTTTTCGTGATTGTGCAGCTTGGACAGGTATTTAACAGGTTCTGAGCTGGGATGTGTCACACACGCTATCGGATTGTGGCACAACTCCGTGGCTTTCATCACAATATGGGGGCCGGGCCGCCGGACAATCTGACTGATTTGGACTGAGTGCAGGATTTAACTTTCAATTGTGTCGCAAGACAAAGCACTTACATCACCAGGAAGAAGAAGGTGTGTTCCTATCTGCAGGCAGCATGTTATAGAGCAGGAGGTGCGAACAGATTGTACTAGTGTCCTATTCCAGACAGCATGTTTAGAAGAGGAGGAGCTGAGCACATTGTACATAGTGTCCTATCTGCAGGCAGCATGTTATAGAGCAGGAGGTGCGGAACAGATTGTACATAGTGTCCTGTCTGCAGACAGCATGTTATAGAAGAGGAGGAGCTGAGCACTTGTACATAGTGTCCTATCTGTTGGCAACATGTTATAGAGCAGGAGGATGACTAGCAGATTGTACATAGTGTCCTATCTGCAGGCAGCAGTTATAGAGTAGGAAACGCCGAGCAGATTGTACATGTGCCCATCTGCGGCAGCATGTTATAGAGTAGGAGGAGCTGGAGCAGATTGTAACATTTGGTTCTATCTGCAGGCAGCATGTTATAGGAGCAGGAGGAGCTGAGCAGATTGTACATAGTGTCCTTCTGCAGTAGCTGTTATAGAGGAGGAGGAGCTGTGCGATAATAAATAGTGTCCTATCTGTGGTAGCATGTTATAAAGAAGGAGGAGCTGAGAAGATAGTATATAGTTTTTCTATCAACAGACAGCATGTTATGAGTAGGAGACGCCGAGCACATTGTCATAGTGCCCTATCTGCAGGCGGCATGTTTAGAGCAGGAGGCCCAGCAGATTGTACATATTGTCCTATCTGGCAGCGCATGTTATAGAGCAGGAGGAGCTGAGCATTTGTACATATGTCCTATCTGCAGGTAGCATGTTATAGAGGAGGAGAGCTGTGCGGAATAAATAGTGTCCTATCTGCTGGTAGCATGTTATATAGCAGGAGGATGAGAAGATAGTATAAAGTTTTCTATCAACAGACAGCATGTTATAGAGAAGATTGTACATAGTGTCCTATCTGCAGGCAGCATGTTATAGAGTAGAGGAAGGTGCAGATGGTGCATAGTGTCCTATTTGCAGGCAAATGTTATAGAGCAGGAGGGGTGAGCATGGTGTACATATTTTGATACTTTAAACTTTTATTACCTTTTGTAATAGTAATTTAAGGTATTGGGAAAAAGATGCGCAGATGATGCCCACGCTCCAAAATGTTCACAAAAACCAGCAATCCTCCTGTATTGTAGTCAGGGCGCTTCATCCGCCCGTTGTGTGGGTTAGAGAAGATCACACCGGAGCTGATACCGGAGACATAACACTGAGAGGTTTCCTGTCATCCGGCGCTTACATACATTTCTGTGATTGTACATAGGAGGGAGAGGGGGCAGACTACACAGCCCAGGACAGGTACACGCCGATTATTCTCCAACAATGACTATGGAGTCTATGCCACAGAAAGCGTAAGCCCCCTATTCATCACATGCGACAAACGTAAGCAAATCAATGGACGGCTAAGCTGGAAATGCCTGTAATCAGTCCAGACCGCGACAATGAACCCACCAAATACACTGGATAGGGGAGGGGGGAGTAAACTTTTTGCATTCAACAAGTATTTTCCATTTTTAATCAATAATAATGAACGAGGTGCAAACGGACACGTAAACTCTGCTGGACTTCCGTTATTACATATGTTAAAAGACACTGTGACTACTGACTACCATGTGGGTGCGCTGTGACTACAGGCTACTATGTGGTGGCACTGTGACATACTACTGGCTACCATGTTATAGTGGTGACTGTGACTACTGGCTACTATGTGGGTGCACATGACTACTGGCTACTGTGTGTGGACCTGTACACTGGCGATAGGGAGAGGCACTGTGACTGCTGGCTACCATGTGTCGGGCACTGTGACTATCTGGCTACCAGTGGGATGGTGGCATTGTGTCCACTGGCTACCATGTGGAGGCGCACTGTGAGTACTGGTGCCATATAAAGGGGCACTGTGACTACTGGCTACCATGTTGATTGGCACTGTGACTACTGGTTACTATGTGGGTGCACTATGACTACTGGATACTTTGTGGGTGCACTTTGACTACAGGTTACTGTGTGAGGCACTGTCACTACTGGCTACCATGTGGAGGGGCACTGTGACTACTGGCTACCATGTTGATTGTACTGTGACTACTAACTACCATGTGGGTGCACTGTGACTACAGGCTACTATGTGGTGGCACTGTAACTACTGGCTACGATGTTTAGTGGTATCTGTGACTACTGGCTACTATGTGGGTGCATCATGACTACTGGCTACTGTGTGGTGGACACTGTGACTACTGGCTACTAGTGGAGAGGCCTGTACTACTGGCTACATGTGGAGGGGCACTGTGACTACTGGATACCATGTGGAATGATGGCATTGTGTCCACTGGCTACCATGTGAGGGCACTGTGAGTACTGGCTGCCATATAGAGGGGCACTGTGACTACTGGCTACCATAGTGAGGGGCACTGTGACTACTGGATACATGTGGAATGATGGCATTGTGTCCACTGGCTACCATTGGAGGGGCACTGTGAGTACTGGCTGCATATAGAGGGGCACTGTGACTACTGGCTACCATTTTGATTGGTACTGTGACTACTGACTACCATGTGGGTGCACTGTGACTACAGGCTACTATGTGGTGGCACTGGTACTACTGTCTACCATGTTGTGGTACGTGACTACTGGCTACTATGTGTGTTGCTCATGATACCGCTACTGTGTGGTGGGACACTGTGACTACTGGCTACTAGGTGGAGAGGCACTGTGACTAGTGCTACCATGTGGAGGGGCATTGTGACTACTGGTTACTATGTGGGTGCACTATGACTACTGGATACTTTTGGGTTGCACTATGACTACGGTTACTGTGTGGTGGCACTGGTGACTACTGACTAGAATGTGGGTGCACTATGACTACAGGCTACTGTGTGGTGGCACTGTGACTACTGGCTACCATGTTAAGTAGTACTGGACTAACTGGCTACTATGTTGAAAAAGTACTATGACTACTTGCTACCATGTGGGTGCAATATGACTACAGGCTAATGTGTGTGGCACTTGACTACTGCTACTATGTGGATAGCACTGTGACTACTGGCTATCATTTGGAGCAGATTGTACAGAGTGTCCTATCTGCAGGCAGCATGTTATAGAGTAGGAAACGCCGAGCAGATTGTACATAGTGCCCTATCTGCAGGCAGCATGTTATAGAGTAGGAGGAGCTGAGCAGATTGTACATTGTGTTCTATCTGCAGGCAGCATACTGGTATAAGGACGTAGGAGGAGCTGTGCGATAATAAATAGTGTCCTATCTGTGGTAGCATGTTATAAAGAAGGAGGAGCTGAGAAGTAGTATATAGTTTTTCTATCAACAGACAGCATGTTATGAGTAGGAGACGCCGAGCACATTGTACATAGTGCCTATCTGCAGGCGGCATGTTATAGAGCAGGAGGCGCCAGCAATTGTACATATTGTCCTATCTGAGCAGCGCATGTTATAGAGCAGGAGGAGCTGAGCAGTTGTACATATGTCCTATCTGCAGGTAGCATGTTATAGAGGAGGAGAGCTGTGCGGAATTAAATAGTGTCCTATCTGCTGGTAGCATTGTTATATAGCAGGAGGAGCTGAGAAGATAGTATAAAGTTTTCTATCAACAGACAGCATGTTATAGAGAAGATTGTACATAGTGTCCTATCTGCAGGCAGCATGTTATAGAGTAGAGGAAGGTGCAGATGGTGCATAGTGTCCTATTTGCAGGCAAATGTTATAGAGCAGGAGGGGTGAGCATGGTGTACATATTTTGATACTTTAAACTTTTATTACCTTTTGTAATAGTAATTTAAGGTATTGGGAAAGATGCGCAGATGATGCCCACGCTCCAAAATGTTCACAAAAACCAGCAATCCTCCTGTATTGTAGTCAGCGGCGCTCTCATCCGCCCGTTGTGTGGGTTAGAGAAGATCACACCGGAGCTGATACCGGAGACATACACTGAGAGGTTTCCTGTCATCCCGGCGCTTACATACATTTTCTGTGATTGTACATAGGAGGGAGAGGGGGCAGACTACACAGCCCAGGACAGGTACACGCCGATTATTCTCCAACAATGACTATGGAGTCTATGCCACAGAAAGCGTAAGCCCCCTATTCATCACATGCTGACAAACGTAAGCAAATCAATGGACGGCTAAGCTGGAAATGCCTGTAATCAGTCCAGACCGCGACAATGAACCCACCAAATACACTGGATAGGGGAGGGGGGAGTAAACTTTTTGCATTCAACAAGTATTTTCCATTTTTAATCAATAATAATGAACGAGGTGCAAACGGACACGTAAACTCTGCTGGACTTCCGTTATTCATATGTTAAAAGACACTGTGACTACTGACTACCATGTGGGTGCGCTGTGACTACAGGCTACTATGTGGTGGCACTGTACATCTACTGGCTACCATGTTATAGTGGTACTGTGACTACTGGCTACTATGTGGGTGCACATGACTACTGGCTACTTGTGTGTGGACCTGTACACTGGGATAGGGAGAGGCACTGTGACTGCTGGCTACCATGTGTCGGGCACTGTGACTACTGGCTACCAGTGGAGATGGTGGCATTGTGTCCACTGGCTACCATGTGGAGGCGCACTGTGAGTACTGGCTGCCATATAAAGGGGCACTGTGACTACTGGCTACCATGTTGATTGGCACTGTGACTACTGGTTACTATGTGGGTGCACTATGACTACTGGATACTTTGTGGGTGCACTTTGACTACAAGTTACTGTGTGGAGGCACTGTCACTACTGGCTACCATGTGGAGGGGCACTGTGACTACTGGCTACCATGTTGATTGGTACTGTGACTACTAACTACCATGTGGGTGCACTGTGACTACAGGCTACTATGTGGTGGCACTGTAACTACTGGCTACGATGTTTAGTGGTACTGTGACTACTGGCTACTATGTGGGTGCATCATGACTACTGGCTACTGTGTGGTGGGACACTGTGACTACTGGCTACTATGTGGAGAGGCACTGTGACTACTGGCTACCATGTGGAGGGGCACTGTGACTACTGGATACCATGTGGAATGATGGCATTGTGTCCACTGGCTACCATGTGGAGGGGCACTGTGAGTACTGGCTGCCATATAGAGGGGCACTGTGACTACTGGCTACCATATGGAGGGGCACTGTGACTACTGGATACCATGTGGAATGATGGCATTGTGTCCACTGGCTACCATGTGGAGGGGCACTGTGAGTACTGGCTGCATATAGAGGGGCACTGTGATACTGGCTACCATGTTTGATTGGTACTGGTGACTACTGACTACCATTGGGTGCACTTGTGACTACAGGCTACTATGTGGTGCACGGTATCTACTGTCACCATGTTTGTGGTACGTACTACTGGCTACTATGTGTGTTGCTCAATGATACCTGCTATGTGGGTGGGACACTGTGACTACTGGCTACTAGGTGGAGAGGCACTGTGACTAGGCTACCATGTGGAGGGGCATTGTGACTACTGGTTACTATGTGGGTGCACTATGACTATGGATACTTTTGGGTGCACTATGACTACGGTTACTGTGTGGTGGGCAATGTGACTACTGACTAGAATGTGGGTTGCACTATGACTACAGGCTACTGTGTGGTGGCACTGTGACTACTGGCTACCATGTTAAGTGTACTGTGACTAACTGGCTACTAGTTGAAAAAGTACTATGACTACTTGCTACCATGTGGGTGCAATATGACTACAGGCTAATGTGTGGTGGCACTGTGACTACTGGCTACTAGTGTGGATAGCACTGTGACTATGGCTATCATTGGGTGCACTATGACTACAGGCTACTGTGTGGTGGCACTGTGACTACGTAAATGTAATTTAGGTAATGGATAAAAATCTGCAAACTTTAATACTCATGTCATGGACATCTGATCCCTGTTCCCACAAAATTGTTTTTAGATTTACTGAAAAGGATCAAGAATTATTTAGAACGCGTAACACAAATTTTTAAAAATTTGAGTCCGAGATGCCATTAACAAATCGTTATAAAGAGCTCAGAAAACAAGACCGTGGCTGACTATTCTGTATATAATTCCACTCTAAGCTCAAAGCCACCTGCACTAGATCTCTCAGCCAAGAGCAAACAGCTCTGGCCAAGACCAGAGTTAATTCAGCCGGAAAATTAAGATCTGGTTTGTGTGTTTTTTCAAATAATACGCTGTCAAATCTCGGAGCATAAGAAAAAAAGGAGGAATCACTCTGCAAACAGCTACTACACCGATTGGACAAAACTGTTATTTTCTCCTAACAAGACTTGTCCATGTGAAACATACAATTACTGGCAAAAAAGTAAAAAAAAAAACCACAAAAAAAAAATACAGTTTTCTGCTGGCTCAACCGCACCAGGACTGCATACTAAACACGTGTATAATACACGGCCATTAGGGGGAAAACTTTACAACTTTTCAGAACTGACAGATACAAAACACTTCAGCATGAATTAGTCTATTTAAGAATAACGAGTGATCCCATGTCAACCACCAAATTTACATACTATCAAAATGTGTCCATTTTTGATGTTGTCACTGCCATGCAAAGACTACTTGTTCCCCACCGTCACTCCCTACAGGTGAGATGGAAAACCTTGGTGATGTCACGAAAAGGATGTCTTTCAAGGGATGGGAGATCTAAGGATCAAGTCATCAATTGTCTCTTTAGTTCGGTGTTAGGATCAAGTCATCAATTGTCTCTTTAATTCGGTGTGGAAGAAGAAAATGGGAAAATTGTAAGGGTTTCAAAAAATTGGTGGTGGGAGACATGGGTCGGAGCATCTCCTTAAACCCAGTGTCTTGAGGGTATTCCAAATATTTAGTGGTTACATCAAAAGTGGTTAATGGAAGGACAATTAAGAACTCCGGTCATAAACATCCAAAGCTCATTGTACAATCTATATAAGACCCATGACTGACTCTGCCTCAAAAGGAAGTCCTAGCCAAAAATTTTTATGTTACCTACAATAGATCTACTGCTTCTCCAGACCTAAAGTTGCCCAGGTCCTCCTGATCTCTACTTGCCGATGGTGGTCATGAAGACATGGTCATGTTCAGATTAAGCTGACACCTCCTCAGTGTTGAGAGACACCAGAAGTAAAACAGAAGGGACCAGGGCAACATCAGTACCAAAGAAGGTCCGTATAATTTTAAAAAAAGTTTTGGACCCTCACACCGAGCCAGGTATCAGAGGAGACCCCAGAGGTGTTAAACAGTTCCTTGTCTCTACATGTCAAGGATGTTTTGGGCAGGTTGGCAGCCTGCACTATTAGACAACGTTGAACAGGGAACTTTGTTCCAACCCAACGTTCCATGCCCCTCGTCGCAGTCCCAATGGGTGGTCTCAGTGGACCCTGGTGACGTAAAACATTACATCACCTTGGCCTTCCAAGGTCACTGATTGGTCCAGGTAGACCTATTAACACTGATACTTCCACCCTACGCTGGGATTGTTGCCAAAGCATCCAGGAGCCGTGACGAGGGAACCGTATCTGGAACATAGCACCCTTTAATTTTCTCTGCCCCAACACACCAAGAGTTTTCAGAAAAAAAAACTCTTTAACAAAAAAAAACCACACTATAAAAGTATTCAGAACCTTCACTAATCTTTTCTTTCTAATATTTTCCTGATGAACTGCTTTCTCTGATACATGAAATTCAAAGCACTTAAATTTTTTTTATGTTAATGAAATCAAGGTTAAAAATGAAACGTGAAAGTAGTTGGACGCTCCAGTTCATGGAGGTGAAGAACGGAGAATAACTGGGACACAATTGCCGTTATTTGGCTAACCCGTCATTAAAATAACTGCACCAGCGCTTGTCTGCATTAAAAGCCCAAGGAGGTTAAGAGATGTCATTCGCGAGAGTCACATAAATGAGGAGAAAAATACTCAGGTTTACAGTACCGAGAAGCTTTGAAAAATAAAATATTGTGGGCTACAGAGAGGAAAACTAATGCTCGAGAGCTACGGAGATCAGAAATGAGTCCTTAGAGTAGACCTTATCACCTCCACCAACACCATCGACCAACTCAACTCCAGCCTGGTCCTGCTTCACAGAATCTCAGCGTTCAACTTTTCTCCAAGGGCCTACCGTCACCCGAGCCATCAGAGATGTGTAACCTTCCAAATGGCAGGTCTTAGAATGGGGCAGACGCAACTGCCAACCCTACTAACAATAGAGAAGCTACTTAGCATATGAGGCTGAAACTAAGTACTTATTGCTGGCAATGTCGGGGACTGGAGAGAAAAATAAACTAATAGGAATCGTGGAGCAACACTCTACTAAACAGTTAAAAAAATTGGAGAAAACAGTCGGACCGGCACAAACACGAAGGACGTCACAGGGTACTGGTGCCAAATATTACTCCTTTATTGTATAAAATGCAGCATACACGAGGACAAGGCTGGTTAACGCGTTTCGACGGGATCCGTCTTAATCATAACCTACCAAGTTAAAAAGTTGGTGGTGAAAGGGCTCCTGTTAGATGGGATTGAAAGTTCCTGAAGGAAACATGTTTCTCTAAACCTGAACGACCCTTAAATAATCCATATCAAACGCTCTACACCACACCGGTTGCATCTGTAAATCACCAATTTGCCTACAAAAGAACGTTCTTGCAACTTTGATCATAATTAACAAGAATTTTAGACAGTTCTGAGACCAATTCTAAAAAAAATTCATGGTTCCACAAAAAGCTGGGACAGGCCAAGACTATGGCAAACAATTTTTTGCGTCTGAACTAAGATAACAAATAGAAGGTACAAAGTTGGACCCGTTCCACACGTGCAAGTGTGATGCGATAAACTCGCATCAGACTCCAATGACTGCTGCCCGATCTCCCCCGCCCGAACGCTAAAAAACGGAACTGAAGTGACATGCTGAGTTCAGTTCGGCTTTCAGCGTTCGTGCCGGGAGCATGCGTTGGCGAGTGTGATGCGAGTTCATCGCATCACACTTGCAAGTGTGGAACGGGCCGTAGACTAGACAGCTAACACTAAAACTAATCTTCTATTCAGCATGTTCACTGTACTAGCTTCCTAGTAAATCTGACCCATTGAGGTTGAGGCATCTACTTACCAATCAGATCAAGGAATAAATGCATTTCATGCATTCAGGGACCAATGAACTGCGGTTACCAAAAGTAGGTCCTAGAGTAGTAAATATTAAGGGTCACTATGAGAAGGACCTGGGTGTACCTGTAGATGGTAGACTAAATAAACAGCTCAATGTCATCAGCTGCCCGTAAGGCCACGTATTATAACAGACATGGACTCAAGAGACAAAGCTTCATAAGACAATGCCCAGAATAGTTAGAGTTCAAAGAAGAGCAACAAAACTCATAAGGGACATGGTGACCTCAGCTTAAGGGACGAGTAAAAGAAGTAAATGCTGTTCTTCTGAAACGAAACGAGATTTTGAGGAGGGACATATTAATTCGTGTCCATCAATATTGTATAAATATATTTTTAACTTGGAAAGCATGGCCAAGACCAAGGTCCATAACAAGAGAACTATCACTAATTTCTTAAAGGGGTTCCCCAAGACTGACAATTAATGGTCTATCCATTTGGGAGTCCTATATCTGCATCTGACATTGATCAGCTGATTATTATGCTCAAATCGTTTGTTTTATGTGGGGCCACCCTCCTTTTTTAACAAATCACCTATCCTATGCAAAGGTCATTTATTATTAGTCCTGGAGAGCCCCTTTAATCATCCTAACATATGTGTTGTAGAATATACATGAGTTTGGAAAAGTAAATATAATCGTAGAAGGTAGTGAGTCTGGGAGTCCTAAAATGAAGGCTTTAGAATAGGTCCTCAATATCAGATTAGTTTGGGTCAACACGCAGCACCACACAATCATCTTTTCTTAGTAGCTGATAAACGGAGATGAAACCGGAGGGGCACATCTATTGTCTATATAGTGGTGGCATCGGGAATGCAACTCAGCTTCCACTAACACGAATGAAAGCTGAACTGCAGTACCTGGCCTGACCACTAAACAGGAAGTAGAGCTGTCTGTTTCTGTTTTGATTATCAGTGGCTGAGATGATTTTTAGGGTGCTGGGGTCAGAACCCTATCAATCTCATATTGAGGACTATTCTATAGATACAATGGGGGAGATTATCAGAAACTATTCTATTGCCAATGGAAACCAATTACAGTTCAGCTTTTTATTTTCCACAGATGTTAATGAAATGAAAGCTGAGACTCTGATTGGTTTCCATGAGCAACTAGACATTTTTTTTACCTCAGACACCTCAGTGCTTTTAAATAGGAACCCCCCTTTAAATTCGACTATACTGTAATATCAGGTCTACCTCATCCCTACAGCCTAAGTATAGGATAGTCCCCCTAAGGCTCCCTGATGCTGGCATGAAAAGACTCTGATATACGTCCAAGTAACTTTTATATTGCCCACCCTTTTAATTTACAGGTGACTTTATGGCTGTGCATCCATAACCCGAATTTTTTAGACGGGGGGATTGTATTTAATGTTCACTCTTGTAAACCAGCAACATTGTCATGTCTGATTCTGAGCGATGATATTAGGGATCTTATAAATATGAAGAAAGGATCGGCGGAGGCGCACAACAGCTTTGTGCCGTCTAGTGATATCCGAAATGCGGGGAGTCTGTGATTTACGAGACACAAAGCGGGATTTGGGACAGCAAAGTCTGAAACATCCCGCCTCGCCGCTCAGCCTGCACCCCCCCTATCGTGGTACAGGGAATCTCGAAAGATAAAAACAATGTTGGCCTGCAGTTGCCTGCTGTGATTATACTGACACCGCATACCTCAATTTTCCTTCCGTTTTTCTTGAAGATTGTTTCAATTATTTACATTTTTATTAACAAAAATATAGGAATTTTTTCAAATTAACTTATATTTTGTATTTGCAGTAATTAGTTTATAGGTCAGGCTAGAGTGATGAGTGGACCCAATAGTTTATGTGTGAAACGCCAACCTGGAAAATATTCTGCCAGCACATAAACTTGGCCAAACAGCTTGGGAGTTAACGCCTTGCTCTTTACGCCCCATACACATGTAATCGGCCATGAATTGTGGCTCTCATAATTAGATGGCCAGATTTTCCTACTAAATCAAGTGGTTTCACAAGGTATTAATCTAAAAAAAAAAATACATGGGTCGACTTTAGATGCAATATCAACATTGCAAACCTGTGAGCGAGGGGGGCGCTCTTTGGAAAAAGGCATTTCTTGACCGACCTAAGCTGTAGTGATATTTCGTTCACAAACGAACAGACTCTGAGAGCCGCCGACTCTTCTATGTGATACTAAGGGTAGTGCGTCCCATGGTTACGGAACCC
This sequence comes from Engystomops pustulosus, assembly GCA_019512145.1. Lineage (NCBI taxonomy): Eukaryota > Metazoa > Chordata > Amphibia > Anura > Leptodactylidae > Engystomops > Engystomops pustulosus. The sequence continues at coordinate 8,253,806 of CM033643.1, read as the reverse complement.
CGGCCCTATAACGGCTACCCGCACCTTTTAAACAAATGAAATACCATGTATCATATATAGTGCTTCTAGGAGCAAGAAGAGACCGACTCTTTGTAGTGAGCAGAACCTTATGATCAAGGCAGTGCACGTGTGCCAATAACTGAAAACCCTTGCAAATGCCAGGGCCCAGAGACTGCGGGGGGGCTCAAAGGCTGTAACATAGGAATCCACAGGGTGTGTTTGGGAGGGGCTGAGCTGAATCTAAGAATCCATAGGGGACGAGAGGGGCTCTTAAAATATGAAAACGTGTATTTGTTATATGAAACTCTCATAAGGGGCTGATGTTGGGATGAATAAACTAATTTATTAGTATATACTAGAATATTTATGGGACAGGAGGACAGGTTGTATTTTTTGATTTTGAAGGCCCCATGTGAGGTCACTGCAAAGGGCCCAACTGAGGGATCTGTCCACCCAGGGGCCTACTGACACCTGAAGCGACCAGGATCCAGCTCCCTAAAAAGAGATGTAAGTTCTCATCACATAAGCTGTGGGTGGAAATGTTTCTATCTGTTTGAAGGGTGACTGTTTTTTGAAGAGACCAGGTTAAAGTAGTCGTATACATATTTTTATCAACATAGTTTATACATAGTTGATATGTTGAAAAAAGACACTTGTCCTCAGTTCACCAAGGAGGGGAGGGATTGCTGAGAATGGGAGTTACGGGAGAACACATTATATAACATAACCTCCAATGTTATAGTGTAAAAAGGTCATATAGAACCCTCTTGAAGCTCGTCTACTGTCCTGCTGTGACCACGCCTGAGGCAGGCTATTACAGATTGAACCGTTCTCATATAAAGAAGCCCTGTCGCCTCACGTGATTAAACCTGATTTCTTTCTCAACGGAGACAGTGCCCCTCGAATTGATTCATGGGGTAAACATATGAAGTTAGCGCTCTCCCCAGAAGCTTCAATCTTTCAGCACAACTATGGAAACTACGCAGTCATTGTGCAACCCATAAGGAGCTTGAAAATTCTAATGCTCATCAATGCTAGCCCCCCAAGAGTGCACTTTTTCAAGGCTTTATGAGTCGGACCTTTATTTAATCAACTATAAACTAGGTGACCCACTAGGAATCAGAACTCCAGCTATAGGATACAATATAATACTAGCTTCATAAAAGGTATAGATTTTCATGCTTCTCTTATATAGTAGAAAATTTTTTATCCGGATGATGGGAAAGCGGTGACCATGTGTTCCCGTGGCAAGCACTTATACCGTGTTGATAAGCAAAATGTTCTCCTTAATCCATAGTGACATTTATATCGGATGTGACTCATGGCCAGCACTCGATCGTTATACATAAAGGGGCTTTCTGGGGGGGAGCGGAAAAATGCGAAATGTGTAAAAAAAACTTTGTGCCGCATGTCAGAAACAATTTCTGCTAAATTCATCCTAAATTCTTCCGGTTTCACACGTTGTTACTGTCAAGTCGCTCCTCTCAACCCCACGGCGACGGATCTTTCATGCTTCGCTTAAATAGATCGGAGCTGAACACATGTAGAAGGAAGAACAATAAGAAACCTTCCAGGATTGTGCTGATGAGCAGGTTATAGCAATCCCCGCTCCGCGTCTCGAGCCTGTCACCATAGACCGATACTGGTTTGCTGATTTCCTACCTGTCACCAAGCATTGGTCGAGTCAGGCAGAACATCTCATAAAAAGAGGCTTTCAAGCAACTTTTTGGGGAAGCTGAATAAAACCTCATGGCTAATTGGGGGTTTGAATATTTGAAGAGTTTGTAAAATGGAATGTTTTCGCTCTTATTAGGCCTCATCATTCAGGAAAGGATCATATTAAAAAATTGTGCATCAGTGGCCCGACTGGTGAACAGTTTCAACATCACCGATGACTTCGTATCTGAAGTGCAGCAATAAGAATATTAATCTAAAAGGGATTTTAACCACTTCTTATCTAACCCACCACTAGGACCCCCAATGATTGGACTGAAAGTCCCCTTTAGTGGCCCCAGAGGATGTTCAACCTCTATACTTTATTTCTTCCTAAGGAATTTCAGGACAAACTGGGAATAGACGACAACCTAAAGTGTATATTAGGACCCTACTATCCTCCAACCGAACAGAAGAGTCAGACATGTTGTTTTTAACAGATTCCTCGTTGATTTAGAGGACAACACAACTGTTTGTTAGTAGTTTATAACATACACCTTAAGGCTGATTCACACCTACTGCAAGGGGGACGTATATACGGCAGATCTACGTCCCCCATATACGGCAATGGGCGCGCGGCGCCCTACGGGAGCGGTACGTGCAGCACACGTGCGGCACTGTACTGCTCCTACCCGGGGAAAAATAGGACATGTCCCTATTTTTTTCATGCATATGGCGCCGTGCACCATATATCCCTATGGAGAGTGGCGTGGTGAGCAGCGCTCTCCCCTCCTCCTCTCCCCACGCGCTGCCGTGTGCCCGCCGTGCTAACCGCTAACATAGTAAAGTTTACATTCAACTAGAGTCCAGCTCTCTGATATTTTAACAGTACCGTTACAACTATAGTGTTAGGACACCTGTCTGACAACAAGATGTGCTTCACTGTATTCTGGATCCAGGGGTCACACCATTAGTTTTTGGAAGTTGCTCTGTCATGTATTGATAGAAGAGAGGGAAATACTCAAAGTCAATACCAAAAGAGTAAGTGATGTAACTACAGATCATTTCGTGTATCTTAGAAGTAAAACCTATTCTGTCCAGATTTTTGAGACCAACGTTCAGATCATTATTTGCTTTCGACTGAATATAAACCTCCCGCTGCACACAGTAAAGCTGCACTCTGAATATCATCAGGACGCGAGTACATGAGTGGTGGCTGCAAGGAATTACACGTCTCGCGAGTGTCCCAACAATATTACACATGGTTTACTACGGCTACACGACTGCACTGATTTCTTTACAGGATTCCGGATATACGTCATTTTACATTTTCAGATTATAGTAATAATTATCTGTGTAAATTGAAATACAACACATATGGTCCCCTGTGTTTCATCTATCATAGACCCTGACGACAAAAAGGATGTCACTCCGCCTCCTCTCTTAAAAAACTTTGCTTGTTCTGCCTACAAACCAACATCAGAGCCCATACTGTGTCTCAGCTGAAACGACACCGCATAATATGCAGTATAGTTGGATGCGCAGAGGGAGTAAGTGTTATATTGTGTTTATTAAGATGAGCATTTATTCTCAGTTGTAGTGTAAGATGTCACCGAGCTTGCCAGCTGCAACAAGCCCCTTTTTATGCATTTGTCAATAATATAATAACGTGGATCTTATAGTCCCTGGATAGTAGTCTCTTGTGCACTGGGGGCGTGTCCTAAACAATGCTGTGCTCTTACCTCTCTGTTTCTAAGCAAATTTCTTCTTTTCAGTTTGAGTATTGAACCAGAATAACTGCGTTTTTATTAGACTAAGGGGAAGGGCTGAGGAGTAAGTTTGATGTATAGAGCACAGCATTGTGAGGACAACCCTCCCTCAGAAATACAATCCTGAAATATAGATTCCAATTTGCCAGTCCGCTGCTACTAACAACACACCCACAAAGGTATGGTACACAGACCTCGCAGGGACAATGCTTTAACAGTGTTTTGGAAGTTTCCCTTTAAGTCGACAACTCAACACTAGTGGTTGATCGGTTAACTATTGTTAAACATCTTTGTTTAATGCAATGGCAAATGGAAAAAAATTTATGCATAGTGCATGAGACCTAACCCGAAAGCAATCTGGTGGCTGAGTGGGTGGCACTTTTGCCTTGCAGCACTGAGGACTGGTTCGAGTCCATCCAGGTCAACACTGCAAGGTTTGCCGTGGGTTTCCTCCGGGTCCTCCGGTTTCCCTCCCACACTCCAAAACAAATACTGTTAGGTTGATTAGATTGTGATCCCGTGATTTGCAAGTTCTGTGCTGCGCTGCATAATCTGTGTGCGCTAATATAAATAAAGAATATTAATATTCCTGTTCACATGGAAGGCCCTTCATCTTGAACGTCCACCATGTATAAGACATTTGGCCTGCAGAAGCGCTATAAAGTGGAGATCTCCTTTGTCATAGTTGATGAATGCCATCCAGGTGATGAGTCTGATTCATGCCCATATTACAGGGAATATTTCCAGGCCAGGTGGGAATCCATTTACAGAATCCGCCCATATAATGTGACTGCAGGCAGCGGATGCTGAGCTAGAGATCTTCATATAATCGTATATCTACGACTCTGGCGGCAGACCCATGAATGAGCGCATCATTTTATTTTCACCTGCTGCATTATCCAATAACCGCAGCCAATTATTGCCTATTCTAGGTTAATGGCTCCTTTTGGGGAGTGCATATTCCTCTACATTAGGAACATAGCATTTTAATTTGGCACATGCGCCAATGTCGTATCACACAACAAATTACAGCCACACCATCCGAACGGATTATTTCTAGGTAAAATATCCATCAACAGGGTGTAACTGGAGCACCCAGAAGGCGGTATATTTGCACGCTTAATCTCTTTGCTCCTAATTATGGGCAGTCGGTTTTTACCAAAGGGCAAAGTGTGGCAGCTGCTACAGACCATATGGCTTAGGTCTGCTGCAGTCTCTTCTTGTATATATTGTAAATTTTTTTTCCCAAATATCAGATGTGCCAGAAAGGTTTATGGGGTAGGGCTCGGGGGCTAAGCCTGGGGCCCTCCACATTTACTCATAAGTTATTGGTCAAATCACGGACTACACTCTTATCCTGTATATATGGAGCACTGCATGGTACCCGCTTCCCTATCTGTATCTATTGGCACAGCATAGTACTACTACTCCTATCCTCCTATAATATGAACACGGCACAGTACCCCTTCTATTCCTGTATACATGGGCTCAGCACATTACACTAACCCCTATCCTGTATATAGGGACAGCCCAGTACTGGCGATTCCTTCCTGTATTTTGGCACAGCACAATACTACTACTCTTCCTGTAATATATGGGCACAGCACAGTACTACTACTCATACCTATATATATGGGACCACAGCATCAGTACTACTACTCCTATCCTGTATATATTGGCACAACACAGTACTACTACTCCTATCCTATAATAGACACGCACGTACTACTACTCCTATCCATATATATGGGCACAGCACGTACTACTACTCCTATCCTTTATATATGGGGGCACAACACAGTACTACTACTCTTACTCCTATCCTGTGTCTATGGCACAGCACAGACTACAACTCCTCTATTATATGGGCACACATCAGTACTACTACTCCTTCCCTATATATTAGACACAGCACAGTAAACTACTACTTCCTTATCCCCTGTATATATGGGCACAACACAGGTACTACTACGCCTATCCGGTGTATATTGGGCACAGCACAGTACTCCCCTCCTATCCTATATATATGGGCACACACACAGTTCTACTCTCCTATCCTGTTAATCTGACACAGCCACAGTATAACTACCCTATCCTATATATAGACACAGCACAGTACTCTAACTCCTATGATCTCATCTGATTCAGTAGATCCTTTAATCAAACCTCAGATAATCCTGAGAGGCATGGACTGTATATATTTCTTACCCAGACAGATGAGACCGGCTCTGTCCATTTTACAAGCGTGTAAATGTTCCCCTCGCCGCTTGCATAATTTGTGTAGAAAACAAGACACATGTTCCTCCGAGGCCGAGGCACCGGTGATATATAAAGCAGGATGACAACCCAAGACACTTGGCTGGAAACATTACACCTTGGCTCTACCTTTTTAGACAGATCAAATTATTCTATGAATCAGCTTATTGACCCTCGAAGGATCAGGTGCTCATTAATAATGTACCGTACCTACCGCCCTCTCCTCCAGGGCACCAGACCGGCAAGATGGAGAACATTTATGAAACAATATTACAGCTTCATCTGTCCAGATAATAAACTACTTTTTTTTCCTTTCTTACATAACTTCACTTGTCGACGCAAAGTTTGTGCTCCTGAGCTGCACTCCCTACCAGTAAATGGGTGGGAAGGAAATTACAGAGTCAGTCATTATGGGCCAGAACAGAGAAGTGCATAAACCCTTACTGCCATATCTCGTCTTCATTGCAGCGAAGAAGGCGTAGAGACTTCTGGAAGGGAAGATCAAGTCATTAAGTATCAAGTTTATATGGTTTAATAAGACCGCATGTCCATCAAGTTCAACCAAGGAGGGAAGGTATTGGATGAGAAGGTATTTTAAGGGGAGACAATTCTATATAACATAACGTCAATGTTATTTAGGTGTAAAAAGGCTCTAGACCATTCCTGAAAGCTCTCTGCTTCCCTGCTGTGACCAGCGCCTGAGGCAGGCTATTCAACATTGCAGTTCTCATATTAAAAAAAGTCCTGTTGCCCTCCAGTGATTAAACCTTGTTTTTTCTCCAGACTTTAGTATCACATTATCATATGTGCAGATTTACACCTCTGCAGGAGAGGGGGCTTATAACACAGACTGTGTATCACTATAAGAGAGAGGAGAGCACACACTGCAGATTACTAGGGACAGATGATATATAACTCCTCAGCATCATACCTCATGCTCCTGGAGGCCTAATATAGGACTATTAAATAACATAAACCGGCTTTCTGTCAGAATATCACAAACTGTGGTGTAAAAAAAAGAGACAAAAACAGGGGGAATGTTGTGATGTTATAGGTACAGGGAGTGTAGAGAGGGAAGAAGTGATCCAGTCCCTGCAGTTAGGGCATATCACACATACTGGGCACATCCGCCCATCCGAAAGTCTGCTGCGATTCACGTACCAGCATGCCCTGATTTCCATGCATGTGTCCTTCCCCGTCAGGTCCACCGGAGTTCACCTTCTTCTTTTCCTGGTGCATTAACTGCATGGCTTGCGACACAATTTGAAATGTTAAATTCCCCCGTTTCCCGAATCAGTCTGCCCGCCCCCCGATTTTCCGACACCATCCATCGTGTGCCACACAATCCCCAAACGCATGCCCCTAAAAAATTGGGAAACCTATGAACCTTCGCACGGTACCCTTATTAATAGCCCCAGTTATCACCAGTATTGATCGATAAGTGCATGTACACAACTACAGGATAGGGGCCTGTATCACACAGACTGTGTATCAGTATACGAGGGAGGAGATCACACACCTGCAGATACTATAGATTACAACATCCATCTCTTCCAGATCAGTGTCAGCGCAAGGAGACTACATTTCTTTATGTGCTTGTGGTCTACTGAGCACAAATGGGCGGCTGAAACTGTACTAAAAGACATGTAATTGATTCTTGCAATGAGCATTTCAAGAGTCATGGTGGGGTTTACAGGTTTTCGAGACCTTCCCTTTTCCTATTTAAAGGCTAGTCTCAATCAAAACGAGATCTGGGAATAGAGGTACGCCCTACCTCACCGCCACGCCATAGTGCCCCAAATGCTCATTTTCATATAATAATTAGTTCGATTGCTCTTATTCAGACACCTTTTCTTCAAGGGCACATGTTAATGAGGCAGGGGCTTCACCTACACGGTGATATGTTTGTTTTAGGTGAGTTCCCAGAGCTGACAGAGTCCCTTTAAGACCTCAAAGTGTGAGATTGAGGCCTGGTGGCCGTATATATAAAACCCGAATTTTCCTGTGTACCATTAGGGGAACGCGGAGCTAGAATGAGGCTGTAGTAAAGAGCTTACTAATGTGGCCTTCCACATAAATATTAGATTTTCTCACTTGTAGAAGTGGTTTTACACCTGTAATAATCCCAGAACAAAAGTGACTGAAGTCCTAACTAAAGTCAATATTTTTCTTTTCTTCCCACCAGAACAGCTCTCCTCCGGCTCCAGGCTGCAGGGTTCTATTTAGCACATGTGTTCAATATTAGTTCATTAATTCTTTGAGATACTATTTTTTCAAGCTCTTCATTATTCTAAGTGGATATTTGTAGTAACACAGGTCGTTCTGTGCAAATGGGTTTACACTTGGGTCTATCGAGCTATTACTGTGTCCTGCTCTAATCCATTCCAATATGCTGCTAGACTGGCAAACAGCGCCACCGTCTGTCTTCATGTTGGTGTCTGTATTGCAAGCTCAGATCTATTCTGCAATACCCCTGTACAACCTTTGGATTAGATTGTGCAGATTTTTTGTCAGGAAAAATGTCTTTTTTTTATACACACGTTTGTGCAACACCAGATCATCTCAGTCCCATCACATGCAGCTGCAGATCTCTCATTTTGTCTTTGTGGTTTTCAGTGTGGAATCACGGTTGTAGGATTGCGTTGGGTTGACTGAATACGACCACGCCCAGCAGGCTTGGCTCTGGTTTATTGATAGTTACCCCCACTGTTATTCATAGTTTAGCTCATCTCTCCAATCACAGTACTCTCCATTGTTCCTCTGTATTTCTAATCTTAGAATTCTGACCAATCATTGTTCCTGTGCAGGATTCTGAAATCAAGATAAGTCTGCTCCCCATTCATAGGGGCCTATTATAGTATTTCTAAGCAAGATACATATCATTGTGTTTATTCTGATCTTTTTTCCTGGCATTCTACCTTAGCTTGTGTTCTGACTATTCTTCTATTCTCGTGATTTGTATGCATTTGTTATCTTGGTTCTGCCTTGGCTCTGCTTACTCCTCTGATTTGTTTCTAACTCTTGTTCTGTCTTGTGTTTTCCACTTTGGCTCAGGGAAGGAATATCTACTATTGTCCCTTAATCGCTAGGGCTCAGGCAACCGGTAGGGAAAACTGGGTATGGGTAAAAATCATTCAGTCCCTGCTCTCTGTATCTACCTTCTGTACTTTCCCAGAGCGTGCATTACAACATCTGTATTATTATATTGTGGTATTTCAGTGAGTTCTTTATCCTGTTTTGTATTATTTTTGTTTTTGTTTTTACTATTTGGCAAGTTTTTAATAGTTTTCTTAATTTTTTTTTTATGTCTTTTGTATTGCTGTTTTATCCTTTTGTGTGGGTTCATCCATTATCTATTATTATTTGATGGTTTGTATTTGTTATCCTTTGTTGTGCATTTCTGTCGTTACCGTATTAGTGCTGTTGTGGTTTTTTTTTTTATGTTTTGTGGTTTTGAGTTATTATTAATACTCTTGTGAGTTCTGTACTTACCCGCTTTTTTATCTTTGTATTATCTTTTTATGATATTGTAAGTGTTGTATTTATCACGTTACACTTTTTTGTGGGTTTTGGTATTAACTTTTTTTTTTATTATCTTTGTACTGTAGGTAAGTATTACTATAGCCCTTTTAATTATTTTTGGATTTTTATTATTATTTCTTTGGTGTTGGTCATATGCATTAATCATTTTTAATCTTTGTTGGTTTTCTATTATTATTTTATTCTTTTATCAGATTTTTTGTTTTGTTGTTTAATTTTTTTTTTGTGCTTTTCCATTGTCGTACAATTACCGAAGAAAACGGTTAACAGCTCAAGTAGGAAGGGCGCTAGCAGACACATTATAGTATTTAAGACGATTCTTACTGGGACAAGCCTGACCATGACTGAGATAAAGCCGCGCGTTTCCAGCCCAAAGCCCTTTGTGTGATGACGATAGCTCAAGCGGCCTGTTCTGAACTCAATTCTCTGAGCTTTCCTGTAAAGAAATGCCGGCAATCGCCATTGCCCCAAAGGCTATTAGAGGCATCCTAACCTTCCTCCTGATGATGTGTCATTATTTAGAATACAGCCGTCTGTGACAGGTAATACCGCCATGATTTCCTGTCTCCCAGATTCTACTGTAACGCTCCCAATTAAATTAATGAGGGAGGGGGTCACCCCCATCTAAGTTATTTAGCCGTTCACGGAGCGCTCACTGTCTGTTGTATTACATTCGGAGGAACAACATACGCACTATACAAGATGTATATGGTTTACGCTCAACAAGTTACAGAACAAGTGGTGCGTTTTCTTGCCAATCTGAAGGCTGGCCAACACACTACAAACTCACCGGGGATGTGAAGAGGAATTTTAAAGAGCCTGTGAGGCAGAAATATGATCCACACTTATTTGGCTTTTATGGGCCTGACAATGGGAGGTTGTGTAGAATGCAAGGAATTAAACGCGCAGAGCAACATTCCCCGTGGTTTCATAATTTTTTTGCTCAGTTTGCAAATGGGTTTTTGAAGGAAAGGATACACGACCCCAAACACAGATACGAGAAAGATGTGATTTATAAGGTACGACGACGGCGTCAATGACGTATAGGAAGACCAACATTGGCATATTGTCATTTCTGATAAGTAGGAGAAGGTGTCCTCTGAGTCAGCTATACCCAACTATAATCCTCCTTGAAACTGAATTCCCTGCCAGTTTATTGGGTAAACTACCTGTGAGTGAACTTTGTCACCTGGAATTCTTGACTGGCCACCATCCATTGCAACTGTGATTTGTGGTAGGTCACTGCTAATCGGTTCATCATTTTTTTGATTCGTCTTCCGACGGTGGAACTTTTGTCTATGTAGGAATGTCAGCTCGTTGGGCGAAGTCCACCTAAAGAGTCAAGGGGATGTTTCTTGTACCTGACACATTGGGGCACATCTAACTAAGTGCGATTGCACTGTGCACTTTTTGTTGACTTTGCACATACTTTTAGGGAAAACTGCTTGGCCCAAAGTATCTGCGCCGCTATGGTGTCGCACGCAAACCTTTTGTGCGCCGCTGCACTGGCCTCCTGCGACAACACATTAGGGGTGTGGCCATCGGTCGTCTGACTGATGTGGGACGGCGCACGTATTTAACCCGCAAATTGTGTTGCACAGCCCTAATTTAAAGGTCCACCACAAAAAAGATGTGAACTCTGCCGGGCCAGTTCGGGAAATTGACGTATTCATGATTTCTGATCGCACGTTCTTAATGAATCGTCGAACCCGCATTATTCATGGAAACAGCACTTTTCAGCATGGCAAAACCCCCCATTCCTTGAAAGAACCTAATGGACGTGATACCATGATAAGCCATTTCTATATCATATAGAGCACATTATGCCCCAATGCCTTGCAGTCACCTGTCATGACCCAAAATCTCCAGGCAACTCACTCAATCATAAACACCAGAATAGGGTGAGATCATTAGTGACTTTTGCGTTTATAATAGACACACATAAAGAATTATAGGAACTATCAAAATTTAGTTGTTTTTGGCCGTTGCTTATCACACCTCCTTACAGACACCTGAACATAACACGGATTTGCCCAGGCAAATACTATACCTCTTCCATAGGATGTGGGATAAGTTCTAGATTGGATCTTGTTTTCTCTTGGAGTTCATATAGAGTTTGAAATGACGTGGCAGCGTACCCACACAACTGCCGCTCTATTTTAGAGACATGGAAAAGTGAACCCCCAAAATGTGTCAATGGAGGTTCGGCTTGGTTTTGACTTCCAATCAAACATATCATCCACGCCTGGCTGATTGGTGGCTTTCAAGTACTTCTTGGAAAGACTCCATTTAGTGGCCCACAAAAGGCCAGACTCTATGGCAAAATATGTGTTCGGATTGAAGGAACCTGTCATCAATGTAACAGCTTCCAATAGAGATAAACATACTTACAAACATGTTTTTAAATATTCATACATTACTTGGTTATATTGCGTGATAAACTTTACCCTGGCTCCTGCCATTGCACTTGAAGTCCCAGGGGGGAGATTGTGCTTTTCCATATGGAACGTCCACCTGCTAGATTGACCTGTGTAGTGAGTTTTTGTGTACTCCCATTGCCATTGCCTATAAGACGGGCTTCACTGCACATGTCAGGGATTCCAGGGCTCATGGTTAGGTTTCTGTGCGTAATTGTGCATGTTCACCACCAGCAACAGACTCGCCTATGATATTTATGACCTTGTTACTTTGTGGCTAATAACTGTATATATTGGACTTTAAAATAAATCTAAGGCATCAATTAAAAAAACAAAGAGTAAGGTTCAAAGGTTATTTTCTAGACTCATTTACGGCACATATTTAGGGTCATGGTTGATTCCCCGCCTTATAATGCATCGTATTTGTATTACATGCCCCTTAGGCTATCGATATGTCAACTAATGGACTGGCACCGTGTACATAGAAAACAAAAACACACACACGAGAGGGGAACCATCAATTATGGATCAAATATATCCCGTTACTGTAAGAATAAAATCTTGGTTCTGGGAGAAGTCAATTATTCGACAATACGCTTCTATGTGGCTCAGTACAAATACAGCAAACCAGGGACATTACCACTTTGGAACCATTAGATGAGGAAATATTACCTACTTCTATACTACTGGAGTTTCTACAGAACTTTACATAATGTGCAAAGATAAGAATATTCAACATTACTTCTGCAGCACTCCAATATCCATACAACATGACCTAAAATTATCTTAATCCCATTAGCTGGACAATCATGGGCGTCCTTGAGGGGGTCGGTCGCAATCGGGCCCAAGAGGCTTTGGGGGGATAGTCTCACTTTCCATATGGAAGATGAGTATCCCCCAACCCCCCTAACTCATACATATATCGGCCCTGGCACGACTTTGCACTGGGGCCCATCCCTTCAAGTACGCCACGATGCCAAGAGTCCTGGAGGTAATATATGTCCCCTATCTCAACAATACTAAGACAGAAGAGGTCATCAAGCTGCCATTTTCATAATATTGCAGAGATTTTGCTTTAGATCCCGATATCTCGGACAACCTCCCATGCCAGTGCCGATGTGTTTGAGGCACAGTGTAGTATACATGACATGTGGTAATGTTTACATACTTAGAGAGGAGTATCCACATCATTAGGTGATGTAGCAGACGCTCAGAAGTAACCGAAAAGAAGTGTCATGATGTTCTTTGTGTCTCAAGCCTATGACCCTGATCTAATTTACTAACTAATTTGGTAAAAATCTAATTTATTTCTACTATAAGAATAATAACGGGCACCACCACCGATGGGTTATGTTTTTGTTGGTTCTTCCGTGTACCCCATATTCCGATGTGCAATAACCGATTCACCTAAATTTGCCTGGGATTTTGGTGCAACCCTGCGATCGTATGGGGCATCGCCGCTGCATGCACGTGACGGAAATCCGGGGGGGGCTTGGCCGAATGAAAACCGCCTGATTCGGAAAAAACCTCTGCATTTTTTTAAAAAAATGTGCCGCGGACTCTTGCACTTACCTTCACGTCAGCCCCTGGCTCGGTGTATTCGCAGTGCTGTTCCCGCAGCAGCGGCCACCTGGTGGACGGTCGAGAACTGCCTTCATAAAATCCTGGCCGGACTCTGAAATCCACCAGCCGGGCCCAGAGGGAAACAGCGCCGCTGGATCGCGAATAACCGGCTAAGTAAATCTGCCCCAATGTCTAGTCATTCCTATAGAAAAAAACTTAAAATATCAAATAGGTTATTATTTTATTCACTGATCTTCCTGCTTTCGTGGTTTGATGATGGTGACCTCTACTCGATTCCCATGTATGCAGGTTACTAATTATGCCCCAATTAGCTCCTGGACTCTAATGCCTTAATTGTAAAGAGGTCTATCCTAACATAAGCCCTGTCGGGAAGTGAAGAGTTTATTCTTATTGCAGCCTTACCGATTAAGGCCCGCGCTTGTGGTGTGGTAGGACTTATAGGCCCTTAATGCTCCTTTAGGGAGTCCAGGAACACCATGAACCAGTGACAGGAGCCTTTTTGGTTCTTATGCACCAGAGTTTGGGTTTCTGCTGCTGGAGAATTCCTTACATAACAATTTTGATAGTTCTATGGCTAAACTGTAAGCTTTTAATCATTAATCCACCTTTGTTTCTTTTATCATGATGAAAGTGTAGTGGTTCGTTCAGCCCCCGATTGAAAACTCAACATTTCACAATTTTAAACCATGTACAGATTAAAGTGAAAAAAACAGTTTAGCTGTAATTTGCTTCACAAAGAGTTTATCGCTGAATAAGAAGGATTGTCCACTTCCTAACCTTTACTTTACTGCATTTTCTAATTGATAAAAAAAGAAAATTGTGTTGGAGTCCTTGGCGGCTCTTCGGCTGAGGAAAAAGCCGTCTTATCTCCTTATTCAAATATCGACATGCCAATGTGGGGAACAGATGTTTGGATAAGGGGTTGTTCTTGGTGCTGAACTGTTTGACTTGACGAACTCGCCTCCTAATGCCATAAGCCCTCAGTAAGTACCACATCAACAAGTCCCACTTTGTGTTCTTGGCTTCCTTCCTTCCTCGACTGTATTTCCCATCCTCTGAAGATAAGCCAAAAAATGTAGGCTCTTTATGTCTCTCGGTGTCTCGATACTATATACATCACAGTATTGATACTTATTTACTCTCAGAGACTTTGGATTTCTTTCTTCGACCAGGGATTTGATGCCTCATCTAAAGAGATAAACTGATGTATGTTGTAAGGTTACCAAGATGGTTTGTAGTACCGGGTTAAGTTCCAATGTGGGGTCCTTCAACTGTTGTCCATATCAAATTCCATATTCTGTGCTTATTATGAAAAATTGGAACCCTTTTTTCACCCTTCTTCTGATTGACTGTAGGATTAGTCTTGGACTCACTGGACCTTGTTTCGTTAATTCCTAACCTAATTTAATATTAAGACACACAAGTCTACTCCAACCCAATAAAAAATCTCAGAGAAGAACCCTCCCGAATTTTCAAAAAAAGTAGATGGTTTTCTGCTTTTTTAGTGACATGTTGATAGTTAAGTGCTGATCAGCATGTGACTTCCCCACCAGAAGGCCTTCGGCCACTGTTACCTACAAGTATGATTATATCTGCAGAGCATACTATGTCAATTCCACCGAACTACCCATTGTTAAGATGAAACTAAAAGAACTTGCACATTGGGAAGAAGTCAATGAACGTAAGTTTCTAAGTCCAAAATCTTAAAAAAAAGTGACCTGTCCTTTAAGTAATCACATCTCCCTCTATTTCCAAGGAGATTCCATTTTCCCTCTGCAATAACGCAAGAAGGAATAGGTTGACATTGGGCATTACTTCCTCATGACCCTCAAGGAGCTAATAGATTTGTTTTGTGATGACACAATTCTCTTGTCCAGATGATTAAGGCAAATGGACACAATGACCTCCTCCACCATCACCGTGTAACCTGTTCACCGATAGTCTCAATTATTATGTAATCAACTTCCAGCACTGCTGGTGCAGCCCAAACCAAGAATGTTTCAGGAGATCACCTTTTTGCTCTTTCATATGTCAAGAAGAATTCGGGGCTTGTCAATTTTCTGGAACATTCTTGTTATTCTACTCCTTTTGTATCTCCTACTGATGGTTTTCACGATGTGTAACGTAATCCATTTTTAAACTCGAAGCTTCATGGAGGCCGCCATTGTTTCTTGATTGTTCCTTATTGTATCCAACTCAACCTCAAGCCAATGTACTTTATTCCGATATAAATGTATCTAATATAGCTATTAGGTGTTTCATTTACAACTGTATAGCCATTACCATCCGCATATGAGGCACCCACAAGACGCTGGCATGATCGTTCGTGTCCCTACAGTAGCCAATAGTAACAATGCGTGACACAGTAGCCAAAGATCACAGGGGCAACATTTACCGAAGGGTCCACATATGCGAATCCGTTGGGGTTTTCCCAAATATTTCCGATTTGCCCCCCGGTTTTTGGAGCACTCGAGCAGATTGTGGTGCAATCGCGCCTGCTTTCATGCAACAGAAATCGGGGGCGTGGCCGCCCGGACAACCCGAAGGTATTCTGAAAGACCCGCGGAATTTTAAAAATGAAGTGTGTTTGCAAAATCAAACACTCCATGCATCGTGACTAAGATGTTGAACTCCGGGCGGGACTTGTTGGCCCATTATCGACACCTTCAGAAGTTTGGGACGCACGAGCTCGTGAATCGCCGAAGAACCCGATGCTCGTCGACTAGAACTCGCGCTGGATCGTACAGGGCGTGGTATGAAATTTCCCCACAGTTTTCGCAGTACGCAATTGTGTTAATGCCCAAACATCCCAGTAGCAAAGGCATAGTGTCCCCACAGGAGCCAATAGTCATAAGCCACAGAATCCCGAACTTCTTGCTTAAGTCCAGCACAGATTTAAAACAAACATTGGAAATGCAGTCCGCTCATCAATCCAAGGGTCTTAAAATCACGGATATTTGAGGCCACCCACCCTCTCGATGACATCTTATATTTGTTAAGCTAGGTGACAAACCAGGAAACCTGCACATGTATGAGCAGCATTAACCAGAGAACCACAGTGGCTACGATAGATCGGATCCAGTAAAATTTCCACATCTTCCATGTATAAGGAATGCTGCCAAGTGCCGGAGAGGGGGGGGGGGGAGGTTTGTGCACAGACTGCTAATATTTTTCTCTGATTGTTGCAGAAATGTATTTACGTTGAGCTGATTAGCAGATTTCACTTCGTATTCGTGGTGTGGCGCCCATCCAAGTTTTTTATTACACTGGCCAGAGGCGATGTGTTCACATTTTACGTTAACTTTTCACACAGATGGAGCCGAAGACGACGCCAGAACAGAACTCGCGGCCCGGCTCACACACTCCAACTGAGATGACGGCTTTCATACCCAGAGATGAACGAGGGAAAATATAATGACTGGCAGAAGTGATTATTAAGGACAACACTTTCGCTTGCTCGTATGAGATTATGTATTATTTTAGGAAACCTTCTACTTCCTTGTCCAGTCTTAACAAGAGTAGGGATGTTGTCATCTACCTGGTTATGGAGGGTCATAACTCCCAACCCCGCTCCCACATACAACACCATATAATTACTTCCCTTCCTGTGAGTCCCATATAACTGCCCTCATAATTGTATCCCTGCTAGTTATAATCCTACCTATTTTTGCCTCTTTTCCTATTGTGACCCCCAATGTATAACCCCTCCCTTGTGGTCCCCCATTTCCTTATTGTGGCCCTACAAACTCCTATCTGCAGGCAGCATGTTATAGAGCAGGAGGAGCTGAGCAGATTGTACATAGTGTCCTATCTGCAGGTAGCATGTTATAGAGGAGGAGGAGCTGTGCGGATAATAAATAGTGTCCTATCTGCTGGTAGCATGTTATAAAGAAGGAGGAGCTGAGAAGATAGTATATAGTTTTCTATCAACAGACAGCATGTTTGGTAGGAGACGCCGAGCACATTGTAATAGTGCCCTATCTGCAGGCGGCATGTTATGAGCAGGAGGCCCGAGCACGATTGTACATATTGTCCTATCTGCAGGCAGCATTGTATAGAGCAGGAGGAGCTGAGCGATTGTACATATGTCCTATCTGCAGGTAGCATGTTATAGAGGGGAGGAGCTGTGCGGATATAATAGTGTCCTATCTGCTGGTAGCATGTTATATAGCAGGAGGAGTGAGAGATAGTATAAAGTTTCTTATCAACAGACAGCATGTTATAGAGAAGATTGTACATAGTGTCCTAATGCAGGCAGCATGTTATAGAGTAGGTAGGGTGGGCAGATGGTGCATATGTGTTATTTGCAGGCAAAATGTTATAGAGCAGGAGGGGTGAGCATGGTGTACATATTTTGATATCTTTAAACTTTTATACCTTTGTAATAGTAATTTAAGGTATTGGGAAAAAAGATGCGCAGATGATGCCCACGCTCCAAAATGTTCACAAAAACCAGCAATCCTCCGATTGTAGTCAGCGGCGCTTCATCCGCCCGTTGTGTGGGTGTAGAGAAGATCACACCGGAGCTGATACCGGAGACATAACACTTGAGAGGTTTCGTCATCCGGCGCTTACATACATTTCTGTGATTGTACTAGGAGGGAGAGGGGGCAGACTACAACAGCCAGGACAGGTACACGCGATTATTCTCCAACAATGACTATGGAGTCTATGCCACAGAAAGCGTAAGCCCCTATTCACACATGCTGACAAAGTAAGCAATCAATGGAGCGCTAAGCTGGAAATGCCTGTAATCAGTCCAGACCGCGACAATGAACCCACATATACACTGGAAAGGGGAGGGGGGAGTAAACTTTTTGCATTCAACAAGTTTTCCATTTTAATCAATATAATGAAGAGGTGCAAACGGACACTTAGAACTCTGTGGACTTCCGTTATCAATATGTTAAAAGACACTGTGACTACTGACTACCATGTGGGTGCGCTGTGACTACAGGCTACTATGTGGTGGCACTGTGACTACTGGCTACCATGTTTAGTGGTACTGTGACTACTGGCTACTATGTGGGTGCATCATGACTACTGGCTTACTGTGTGGTGGGACACTGTGACTACTGGCTAAGATGGGGAGAGGCACTGTGACTGCTGGCTACCATGTGTCGGGCACGTGACTACTGGCTACCATGGGAGTGGTGGCATTGTGTCCACTGGCTACCATGTGGAGGCGCACTGTGAGTACTGGTGCCATATAAAGGGGCACTGTGACTACTGGCTACCATGTTGATTGGCACTGTGACTACTGGTTACTATGTGGGTGCACTATGACTACTGGATACTTTGTGGGTGCATTGACTACAGGTACTGTGTGAGGCACTGTCACTACTGGCTACCATGTGGAGGGGCACTGTGACTACTGGCTACCATGTTGATTGGTACTGTGACTACTAACTACCATGTGGGTGCACTGTGACTACAGGCTACTATGTGGTGGCACTGTAACTACTGGCTACGATGTTTAGTGGTATTGTGACTACTGGCTACTATGTGGGTGCATCATGACTACTGGCTACTGTGTGGGGGACACTGTGACTACTGGCTACTAGTGGAGAGGCACTGTGACTATCGGCTACATGTGGAGGGGCACTGTGGACTACTGGATACCATGTGGAATGATGGCATGGTGCCATGCTACCATGGGAGGGCATGTGAGTTGGCATGCACGTATGAGGGGCACTGTGAATGGCTACCATATGGAGGGGCACTGTGACTACTGGATACCATGGGATGATGGCATTGTGTCCACTGGCTACCATGTGGAGGGGCACTGTGAGTACTGGCTGCAATAGAGGGGCACTGTGACTACTGGCTACCATGTTGATGGTACTGTGCTACTGACTACCATGTGGGTGCACTTTGTGACTACAGGCTACTATGTGGTTGGCACTGTGACTATGGCTACCATGTTAGTGGTACTTGGACTACTGGCTACTATGTGGGTGGCATCAGACTACGGCTACTGTGTGGTGGGACACTGTGGACTACTGGTACTAGTGGAGAGGCACTGTGACTAGGCTACCATGTGGAGGGGCATTGTGACTACTGGTTTAATGTGGGTGCACTATGACTATGGATACTTTTGGGGTGCACTATGACTACAGGTTACTGTGTGGTGGCAATGGTGACTACTGACTAGGAATGTGGGGTGCACTATGACTACAGGCTACTGTGTGGTGGCACTGTGACTACTGGCTACCATGTTAAGTGTACGTGACTAACTGGCTACTAGTGTGAAAAAGTACTATGACTACTTGCTACCATGTGGGTTGCAATATGACTACAGGCTAATGTGTGTGGTGGCACTGTTGACTACTGGCTATAGTTGGATAGCACTGTGAATATGGCTATCATGTGGGTGCACTATGACTACAGGCTACTGGTGTGGCACTGTGACTATGTAAATGAATTTAGTGTAAGGATAAAAATCTGCAAACTTTAATAAACTCACGTCATGGACATCTGATCCCTGTTCCTCACAAAAATTTAGATTTACTGAAAAGGATCAAGAATATTTAGAACGCGTAACAACAATTTTTTAAAAATTTGAGTCCGAGATGCCATTAAACAAATCGTTATATAAAAGAGCTCAGAAAACAAGACCGTGGCTGACTATTCTGTAATAATTCCACATCTAGCTCAAGCAACCTGCACTAGATCTCTCAGTCAAGAGAAACAGCTCTGGCCAAGACAGAGTTAATTCAGCCGGAAAATTAAGATCTGGTTGTGTGTTTTTTCAAATAATACGCTGTCATATCTGCGGAGCATAAGAAAAAAAGGAGGACTTCATCTGCAAACAGCTTACACACGAATTGGACAAAACTGTTATTTTCTCTAACAAGAATTGTCCATGTGAAACATACAATTACGTGGCAAAAAAAGTAAAAAAAAAACCCAAAAAAAAAAATACAGTTTTCTGCTGGCTCAACGCACCAGGACTGCATACTAAACACGTGTATAATACACGGCCATTAGGGGGAAAACTTTACACTTTTCAGAACTGACAGATACAAAAAACTTCAGCATGAATTTAGTCTATGTAAGAATAACGAGTGAGTCCATGTCACCACCAAATTTAATACTGTCAAAACTTGTCATTTTTGATGTTGTACTGCATGCAAAGACTACTTGTTTTTTTTTCACCCCCACCGCCATCTCCCTACAGGTGGATGGAAAACCTTGGTGATGTCACGAAAAGGATGTCTTTCAAGGGAGGGAGATCTAAGGATCAAGTCAATCAATTGTCTCTTTAGTTCGGTGTTAGGATCACAGTATCAATGGTCTCTTTAATTCGGTGTGGAAGAGGAAAATGGGAAAATTGTAAGGGTTTCAAAAAATTTGGTGGTGGGACGACTGGGTCGGAGCATCTCCTTAAACCCAGGTCTTGAGGGTATTCAAATATTAGTGGTTACATCAAAAGTGGTTAATGGAAGGACAATTAAGAACTCCCGGTCATAAAATCCAAAGCTCATTGGTACAATCTAATAAGACCCATGACTGCATCTATTGCCTCAAAGGAAGTCCTAGCCAAAAATTTTTATGTTACCTACAATAGATCTAATGCTTCTCCAGACCTAAAGTTGCCCAGGTCCTCCTGATCTCTATTGCCGATGGTGTGGTCATGAAGACATGGTCATTGTTTACAGATTAGTGACACCTCCTCAGTGTTGAGAGACACCAAGAAGTAAAACGAAGGGACCAGGGCATCAGTACCAAAGAAGGTCCGTTATAATTTTAAAAAAAGTTTTGGACCCCTCACATTCCGAGCCAGGTATCAGAGGAGACTCCAGAGGTGTTAAACAGTTCCTTGTCTCTCAATGTATAGGATGTTTTGGTGGCAGGTGGCACCTGCACATATTAGACAATTGAACCAAGGTGAACTTTGTTCCAACCCAACGTTCCATGCCCTTCTGATGGCAGTCCCAATGGGTGGTCTAGTGGACCCTGGTGACGTAAAAACAGTTACATCACCTGGGCCTTCCAAGGTCACTGATTGGTCCAGGTAGACCTATTAACACTGATACTTCCACCCTAGCTGGGATGTTGCCAAAGCCATCCAGGAGCCGTGACGAGGGAACCATATCTGGAACCATAGCCACCCTTTAATTTTCTCTGCCAACACACCAAGAGTTTCAGAAAAAAAAACTCTTTAACAAAAAAAAACACCACTATAAAAGTATTCAGAACCTTCACTAATCTTTCTTTCTAATATTTTCTTGAAACTGCTTTCTCTGATACATGAAATTCAAAGCACTTAAATTTTTTTTATGTTAATGAAATCAAGGTTAAAAATGAAACGTGAAAGTAGTTGGACGCTCCAGTTCATGGAGGTGAAGAACGCGGAGAATAACTGGGCACAATTGCCGTGTATTTGCCTAACCCGTCATTAAAATAACTGCACCGCGCTTTCTGCATTAAAAGCCAAAGGGAGGTAAGAGATGTCATTCCGGCGAGAAGTCACAATAAATGAGGAGAAAAAATACTCAGGTTTACAGTACCAGAAGAAGCTTTGAAAATAAAATATATTGGTGCTACAGGAGAGGAAAACTAATGCTCGAGAGCTACGGAGATCGAAAATGAGTCTAGGTAGACCTTCATCACCTCCACCAACACCATCGACCAACTCAACTCCAAAGCTGTCCTGTTCACAGAAATTCCAGGCGTTCAACTTTTTTCCAAGGGCCTACGTCACCGAGCCATCAGAGGATTGTGAGACTCTTCCAAATGGCAGGTCTTAGATGGGGCAGAACAAACTGCCAACACCTACTAACAATAGAGAAGCTACTTAGCATATGAGGCGCTGAAACTAAGTACTTTGATTGGCAATGTCGGGGACTGGAGAGAAAATAAAAAACTAATAGGAATCAGTGGAGCAACATCTAAAACAGTTAAAAAAATTGAGAAAACAGTCGGACCGGCACAACACGAAGGACGTCACAGGGTACTGGTGCCAAAATATTACTCCTTTATTGTATAAAATGCAGCATTACACGAGGACAATGGCTGGTTAACGCGTTTCGACGGGATCGTCTAATCATAACCTACCAAGTTAAAAAAGTTGGTGGGTGAAAGGGTCCTGTTGATGGATTGAAAGTTCCTGAAGGAAACATGTTTCTCCTAAACTGAACGACCCCTTAAATAATCCATATCAAACGCTCTCTACACCGGTTGCATCTGTAAATCACCAATTTGCCTACAAAAGAACAGTTCTTGCCAACTTTGATCATAATTAACAGAATGATTTTAGACAGTTCTGAGACCAATTCTAAAAAAAATTCATGGTCCACAAAAAGCTGGGACAGGCCAAGACTATGGCAAACAATTTTTTGCGTTGAACTAAGACTAACAAAAGAAGGTACAAAGTTGGACACGTTCCACACTTGCAAGTGTGATGCGATAAACTCGCATCAGACTGCAATATCATCGACTGCTGCCCGGATTCCCTACGCCCCGAACGCTAAAAAAGGAACTGAAGTGAACCATGTGAGTTCAGTTCGGCTTTCAGCGTTCGTGCCGGGAGCAGCGTTGGCGAGTGTGATGCGAGTTCATCGCATTCACACTTGCAAGTGTGGAACGGGCCGTAGACTAGACAGCTACACTAAAACTAATCTTCTATCAGCATGTTTCACTGTAGACTAGCTTCCTAGTAAATCTGCCCATTGAGGGTTGAGGCATCTATTACCAAAGCAGTCAAGGGAATAAATGCAATTTCATGCATTCAGGGAACAATGAACTGCGGTTACCATAAAGTAGGTCCTAAGAGTAGTAAATATTAAGAGTCACTTATGAGAAGGACTGGGTGTACCTGTAGATGGTAGACTAAATAAACAGCCAAGTCAATCAGCTGCCCTAAGGCCACGTATTATAAAAGACATGGACCTCAAGAGACAAAAGCTTCAAAGACAATGCCCAGAGATTTAGAGTTCAAAGAAGAGCAACAAAACTCATAAGGGACATGGTGACCTCAGCTTTAAGGGACGGAGTAAAAGAAGTAAATGCTGTTCTTCTTGAAACGAAACGAGATGTTTGAGGAGGGACATAATTCTTGTGTCCATCAATATTGTAAAATATTTTTAACTTGGAAGAGCATGGCCAAGACCAAGGCCATAACAAGAGGAAACTATCACTAATTTCTTAAAGGGGTTCCCCAAGAATGACAATTAATGGTATCATTTGGGGAGTCCATATCGCATCTGAATTGATCAGTGATTATTATGCTCAAATCGTTTGTTTTATGTGGGGCCCTCCTTTTTTAACAAATCACCTATCCTATGAAAGGTCATTTATTATTAGTCCTGGAGAGCCCTAATCATCCTAACAATTGTGTTGTAGAATATAATGAGTTTGGAAAAGTAATATAATAGAGAAGGTTAGTGAGTCTGGGAGTCTAAAATGAAGGTGTAGAATAGGCCTCAATATCAGATAGTTTGGGGTCAACACGCAGCACCCACAGATCATCTGTTCTTAGTAGCTGAAAACGGAGATGAAACCGGGAGGGGACATGCTATTGTCATATGTGTGGCATCGGAATGCAACTCAGCTTCCAATAACACGAATGAAAGCTGAACTGCAGTACCTGGCCTGACCACTAAACAGGAGTAGAGCGTCTGTTTCTGTTTGATTATCAGTGGCTGAGATGATTTTTAGGGTGCTGGGGTCAGAACCCTATCAATCTCATATTGAGGACTATTCTATAGATACAATGGGGGAGATTATCAGAAACATTCTATTGCCAATGGAAACCAATTACAGTTCAGCTTTTTATTTCCACAGATGTTAATGAAATGAAAGCTGAGAGCTTGATTGGTTTCCATGAGCAACTAGACATTTTTTTTACCTCAGACACCTCAGTGCTTTTAAATAGGAACCCCCTCCTAAATTGGGACTATACTGTAAATAACAAGGTCTACCTCATCCCTACAGCCTAAGTATAGGATGTCCCCCTAAGGCCCCTGATGCTGCATGAAAAGACTCTGATATCGTCCAAGTAACTTTTATATTGCCCACCTTTTAATTTACAGGTTGACTTTATGGCTGTGCATCCATAACCAGGAATTTTTAAGACGGGGGGATTGTATTTAATGTTCACTCGTGTAAAACCAGCAACATTTCATGTCTGATTCTGAGCGATGATATTAGAGGATCTTATAAATATGAAGAAAGATCGGCGGAGGCGCACAAGCTTTGTGCCGGCTAGTGATATCCGAAATGCGGGGAGTCTGTGATTTACGGACACAAAGCGGGGTTTAGGGGACAGCAACAAAGTCTGAACATCCCGCCTCGCCGCCAGCCGTGCAACCCCCCATAGTGTGTACAGGGAGATCTCGAAAGATAAAATACATGTTGCCTGCAGTTTGCAGCTGTGGATTATTACTGAACACGCCAATACCTCAATTTCTTTCCGTTTTTCTTGAAGTTGTTTCAGATTATTTACATTTTATTTAAAAAAATATAGGAATTTTTTCCAAATAACATTAGATTTTGTAATTTGAGTAATTAGTTTTATAGGTCAGGCTAGAATGAGAGTGGACCCAATAGTTTATGTGTGAACGCCAACCTGGAAAAATCTGCCAGCACATAACTTGGCCAAACAGCTTGGAGTTACCCTCTGCTCTTTACTGGCCCCATACACATGTAATCGGCCATGAATTGGTGGCTCTCATAATTAGATGGCGCAGGATTTTCTACTAATCAAGTGTGTTGCTACAAGGGTATTAATCTAACAAAAACAAAATACATGGGTCAGCTTTAGATGCATATCACATTGCAAAACTGTGAGCGAGGGGGGCGCTCTTTGTGAAAAAGAGCATTTCTTGACCCGATAAGCTGTAGTGATATTTCGTTCACAAACGAACAGACTCTGAGAAGCCCGACTCTTCTATGTGATACTAAGGGTAGTACGTTCCCGTATGGATTCTGAACCCCGGCCCTTAAGGCTACCACGCAACCTTTTAACAAATAAAATACATGTATCATATATAGATGCGTTTAGCGAGCAGAAGAGCTGACTCTTTTAGTGAGCAGAACCTTATGATCAAGGCAGGCCCTGTGCCAAAACTGGACAAACCCGTGCAAATGCCAGGGCCAGAGATGCGTGGGGGGCCTCAAAGGCGTAACATAGACGAATCACATGGGTGTGTTTTGGTTGAGGGGGCGTGGCTGAATCTAATGAATCCATAGGGCGTAGAGGGGCTTCTATAAATAATAAAAACGGTCTATTTGTTTATAAAACTCATCATAACGGGGCTGAGTGTTGGGAGATAATATAATTTATAGTATTATAACTAGAATATTTATGGGAACAGGAGCACAGGTTGTAATTTTTTGATTTTGAAGCCCCAATGTGAGTCACTGCAAAAAGGCCAAACTGAGGGACTCTGTCACCCAGGGGCCTACTGACACCTGAAGTCGACCATGATCAGCTCCCTAAAAAGAGACTGTAATTTCATCAAGTAAGCTGTGGGTGGAAAGTTTCCTATCGTTTTGAAGGTACTGCTTCTTTGAAGAGACCAGGTTTAAAGTAGTCGTATACATAGTTTTTATCACATAGTTTATACATAGTTGTAATGTTGAAAAAAGACACTTGGTCCACTCAGTTCACCAAGGAGGGAGGGATTGCTGAGTGATGAGGGATTAAGGGAAACCACATTATATAACATAACACTCCAAGTTAGTTTAGTGTAAAAAGGTCATATGAGACCCTCTTGAAGCTCGTCTACTGTCCTGCTGTGACCAGCGCCTGAGGCAGGCTATTACAGATTGACCGTTCTCATAGTAAAGCAAGCCCTGTCGCCTCAGGTTGATTAACCTTGTCTTTCTCTAAACGGAGACAGTGCCCCTCGAATTGATTCATGGGGTAAACATATGAAGTTAGCGTCTCCCAGAAGCTTAATCTTTAGCACAACTATCAGGAGTATACGGCAGTCATTGTGCACCCATAAAGGACGCTGAAAATTCTAATGTATCAATGCTAGCCCCCAGCAGAGCACGTTCTTCACAGGGCTCTTTATGAGTCGGACCTTTATTCAAATCAACTATAAACTAGGGACCCTACGAAACAGAACATCTCACGCTATAGGATAAATATAATACTACTTCCATAAAAGGTATATTATTTTCATCTTCTCTTATATAGTAGAAAATTTTTTATCGGATGATGGGAAAGCTGGGTGACCATGTTGTTCCCGTGGCAAGCACTACTACCGTTGTTAAGCAAAATGTTTCCTAATCATGTGACATTTTGCATCGGATGGACTCGAGGCGCCACTCGATCGTTTAATAAAGGCCTTTCTGGGGGGGATGCGGAAAAAATTTGCGAAAAGTGTAAAAAAAAAATTGTGCAACGCTGTCAGAAAAATCGTAATTTATAGCTGTGCGGATAATAAATAGTGTCCTATCTGCTGGTAGCATGTTATAAAGAAGGAGGAGCTGAGAAGATAGTATATAGTTTTCTATCAACAGACAGCATGTTATAGAGTAGGAGACGCCGAGCACATTGAACATAGTGCCCTATCTGCAGGCGGCATGTTATAGAGCAGGAGGCGCTGAGCAGATTGTACATATTGTCCTATCTGCAGGCAGCATGTTATAGAGCAGGAGGAGCTGAGCAGATTGTACATATTGTCCTATCTGCAGGTAGCATGTTATAGAGGAGGAGGAGCTGTGCGGATAATAAATAGTGTCCTATCTGCTGGTAGCATGTTATATAGCAGGAGGAGCTGAGAAGATAGTATAAAGTTTTCTATCAACAGACAGCATGTTATAGAGAAGATTGTACATAGTGTCCTATCTGCAGGCAGCTGTTATAGAGTAGGAGGGTGGGCAGATGGTGCATATGTGCCTATTTGCAGGCAACATGTTATAGAGCAGGAGGGGTGAGCATGGTGTACATATTTTGATATCTTTAAACTTTTATACCTTTTGTAATAGTAATTTAAGGTATTGGGAAAAAGATGCGCAGATGATGCCCACGCTCCAAAATGTTCACAAAAACCAGCAATCCTCCTTATTGTAGTCAAGGCGCTCTCATCCGCCCGTTGTGTGGTGTAAGAGAAGATCACACCGGAGCTGATACCGGAGACATAACACTGAGAGGTTTCCTGTCATCCCGGCGCTTACATACATTTTCTGTGATTGTACATAGGAGGGAGAGGGGGCAACTACACAGCCCAGGACAGGTACACGCCGATTATTCTCCAACAATGACTATGGAGTCTATGCCACAGAAAGCGTAAGCCCCCTATTCATCACATGCTGACAAACGTAAGCAAATCAATGGACGGCTAAGCTGGAAATGCCTGTAATCAGTCCAGACCGCGACAATGAACCCACCAATACACTGGATAAGGGGAGGGGGGAGTAAACTTTTTGCATTCAACAAGTATTTTCCATTTTTAATCATAATATGAACGAGGTGCAAACGGACCTTAGAACTCTGCTGGACTTCCTGTTATTTCATATGTTAAAAAGACACTGTGACTACTGACTAAACCATGTGGGTGCGCTGTGACTACAGGCTACTATGTGGTGGCACTGTGACTACTGTATGGCTACCATTGTGTAGTGGTACTGTGACTACTGGCTACTATGTGGGTGCATCATGACACTGGCTAGGAGGAGCTGAGCAGATTGTACATATTGTCCTATCTGCAGGCAGCATGTTATAGAGCAGGAGGAGCTGAGCAGATTGTACATATTGTCCTATCTGCAGGCAGCATTGTATAGAGCAGGAGGAGCTGAGCAGATTGTACATATGTCCTATCTGCAGGTAGCATGTTATAGAGGAGGAGGAGCTGTGCGGATATAATAGTGTCCTATCTGCTGGTAGCATGTTATATAGCAGGAGGAGTGAGAGATAGTATAAAGTTTCTTATCAACAGACAGCATGTTATAGAGAAGATTGTACATAGTGTCCTAATGCAGGCAGCATGTTATAGAGTAGGAGGGTGGGCAGATGGTGCATATGTGTTATTTGCAGGCAAAATGTTATAGAGCAGGAGGGGTGAGCATGGTGTACATATTTTGATACTTTAAACTTTTATACCTTTGTAATAGTAATTTAAGGTATTGGGAAAAAAGATGCGCAGATGATGCCCACGCTCCAAAATGTTCACAAAAACCAGCAATCCTCCGATTGTAGTCAGCGGCGCTTCATCCGCCCGTTGTGTGGGTTGTAGAGAAGATCACACCGGAGCTGATACCGGAGACATAACACTTGAGAGGTTTCGTCATCCGGCGCTTACATACATTTCTGTGATTGTACTAGGAGGGAGAGGGGGCAGACTACAACAGCCAGGACAGGTACACGCGATTATTCTCCAACAATGACTATGGAGTCTATGCCACAGAAAGCGTAAGCCCCTATTCACACATGCTGACAAACGTAAGCAATCAATGGACGCGCTAAGCTGGAAATGCCTGTAATCAGTCCAGACCGCGACAATGAACCCACCAATACACTGGAAAGGGGAGGGGGGAGTAAACTTTTTGCATTCAACAAGTTTTCCATTTTAATCAATAATAATGAAAGAGGTGCAAACGGACACTTAGAACTCTGTGGACTTCCGTTATATATGTTAAAAGACACTGTGACTACTGACTACCATGGGGGTGCGCTGTGACTACAGGCTACTATGTGGTGGCACTGTGACTACTGGCTACCATGTTTAGTGGTACTGTGACTACTGGCTATATGTGGGTGCATCATGACTACTGGCTACTGTGTGGTGGGACACTGTGACTACTGGCTAAGATGGGGAGAGGCACTGTGACTGCTGGCTACCATGTGTCGGGCACGTGACTACTGGCTACCATGGGAGTGGTGGCATTGTGTCCACTGGCTACCATGTGGAGGCGCACTGTGAGTACTGGTGCCATATAAAGGGGCACTGTGACTACTGGCTACCATGTTGATTGGCACTGTGACTACTGGTTACTATGTGGGTGCATATGACTACTGGATACTTTGTGGGTGCATTGACTACAGGTACTGTGTGAGGCACTGTCACTACTGGCTACCATGTGGAGGGGCATTGTGACTACTGGCTACCATGTTGATTGGTACTGTGACTACTAACTACCATGTGGGTGCACTGTGACTACAGGCTACTATGTGGTGGCACTGTAACTACTGGCTACGATGTTTAGTGGTATGTGACTACTGGCTACTATGTGGGTGCATCATGACTACTGGCTACTGTGTGGGGGACACTGTGACTACTGGCTACTAGTGGAGAGGCACTGTGACTATGCGGCTACATGTGGAGGGGCACTGTGGACTACTGGATACCATGTGGAATGATGGCATGGTGCCATGCTACCATGGGAGGGCATGTGAGTTGGCATGCACGTATGAGGGGCACTGTGAATGGCTACCATATGGAGGGGCACTGTGACTACTGGATACCATGTGGAATGATGGCATTGTGTCCACTGGCTACCATGTGGAGGGGCACTGTGAGTACTGGCTGCATATAGAGGGGCACTGTGATACTGGCTACCATGTTGAGTGGTACTGTGACCTACTGACTACCATGTGGGTGCACGTTGTGACTAAGGTACTATGTGGTTGGCACTGTGACTATGGCTACCATGTTTAGTGGTACTTGGACTACTGGCTACTATGTGGGTGGCATCAGATCTACGGCTTACGTGTGTGGTGGGACACTGTGGACTACTGGTACTAGGTGGGAGAGGCACTGTGACTAGGCTACCATGTGGAGGGCATTGTGACTACTGGTTTAATGTGGGTGCACTATGACTATGGATACTTTGGGGTGCACTATGACTACAGGTTACTGTGTGGTGGCAATGTGACTACTGACTAGAATGTGGGTGTGCACTATGACTACAGGCTACTGTGTGGTGGCACTGTGACTACTGGCTACCATGTTAAGTGTACTGTGACTAACTGGCTACTAGTGTGAAAAGTACTTGACTACTTGCTACCATGTGGGTTGCAATATGACTACAGGCTAATGTGTGTGGTGGCACTGTTGACTACTGCTACTAGTTGGATAGCACTGTGAATATGGCTATCATGTGGGTGCACTATGACTACAGGCTACTGTGTGGTGGCACTGTGACTATGTAAATGTAATTTAGGTAAGGATAAAAATCTGCAAACTTTAATAAACTCATGTCATGGACATCTGATCCCTGTTCCTCACAAAAATTTAGATTTACTGAAAAGGATCAAGAATTATTTAGAACGCGTAAACCAACAATTTTTAAAAATTTGAGTCCGAGATGCCATTAACAAATCGTATATAAAAGAGCTCAGAAAACAAGACGTGGTGACTATTCTGTAATAAATTCCAATCTAGCTCAAGCAACCTGCACTAGATCTCTCAGTCAAGAGCAAACAGCTCTGGCCAAGACAGAGTTAATTCAGCCGGAAAATTAAGATCTGGTTGTGTGTTTTTTCAAATAATACGCTGTCATATCTGCGGAGCATAAGAAAAAAGGAGGACTTCATCTGCAAACAGCTTACACCGAATTGGACAAAACTGTTATTTTCTCTAACAAGAATTGTCCATGTGAAACATACAATTACGTGGCAAAAAAGTAAAAAAAAAACCAAAAAAAAAAATACAGTTTTCTGCTGGCTCAACCGCACCAGGACTGCATACTAAACACGTGTATAATACACGGCCATTAGGGGGAAAACTTTACACTTTTCAGAACTGACAGATACAAAAACTTCAGCATGAATTTAGTCTATGTAAGAATAACGAGTGAGCCATGTCAACCACAAATTTAATACTTCAAAATGTGTCATTTTTGATGTTGTACTGCCATGCAAAGACTACTTGTTTTTTTTGACCCCCACCGCCATCTCCCTACAGGTGGATGGAAAACCTTGGTGATGTCACGAAAAGGATGTCTTTCAAGGGAGGGAGATCTATAGGATCAAGTAATCAATTGTCTCTTTAGTTCGGTGTTAGGATCACAGTATCAATGTCTCTTTAATTCGGTGTTGGAAGAAGGAAAATGGGAAATTGTAAGGGTTTCAAAAAATTGGTGGTGGGACGACTGGGTCGGAGCATCTCCTTAAACCCAGGTCTTGAGGGTATTCCAAATATTTAGTGGTTACATCAAAAGTGGTTAATGGAAGGACAATTAAGAACTCCCGGTCATAAACATCCAAAGCTCATTGTACAATCTAATAAGACCCATGACTGCATTTTGCTCAAAGGACGTCCTAGCCAAAAATTTTTATGTTACCTACAATAGATCTACTGCTTCTCCAGACCTAAAGTTGCCCAGGTCCTCCTGATCTCTACTTGCCGATGTGGTGGTCATGAAGACATGGTCTTGTTTACAGATTAGCATGACACCTCCTCAGTGTTGAGAGACACCAAAAGTAAAACAGAAGGGACCAGGGCATCAGTACCAAAGAAGGTCCGTTATAATTTTAAAAAAAGTTTTGGACCCTCACATCCGAGCCAAGGTATCAGAGGAGACTCCAGAGGTGTTAAACAGTTCCTTGTTCTCAATGTCTAGGATGTTTTGGTGGCAGGTTGGCACCTGCACATATTAGACAAGTGAACCAAGGTGAACTTTGTTCCAACCCCAACGTCCATGCCCTTCGTGGCAGTCCCAATGGGTGGTCTAGTGGACCCTGGTGACGTAAAACAGTTACATCACCTGGGCCTTCCAAGGTCACTGATTGGTCCAGGTAGACCTATTAACACTGATACTTCCACCCTAGGCTGGGATTGTTGCCAAAGCATCCAGGGCCGTGACGAGGGAACCTATCTGGAACATAGCACCCTTTAATTTTCTCTGCCCAACACACCAAGAGTTTCAGAAAAAAAAACTCTTTAACAAAAAAAAAACCACTATAAAAGTATTCAGAACCTTCAACTAATCTTTCTTTCTAATATTTTCCTGAAATGCTTTCTCTGATACATGAAATTCAAAGCACTTAAATATTTTTTTATGTTATGAAATCAAGGTTAAAAATGAAACGTGAAGTAGTTGGACGCTCCAGTTCATGGAGGTGAAGAACGCGGAGAATAACTGGGGCACAATTGCCGTTATTTGCCTAACCCGTCATTAAAATAACTGCACCGCGCTTGTCTGCATTAAAAGCCAAAGGGAGGTAAGAGATGTCATTCCGCGAGAAGTCACATAAATGAGGAGAAAAAATACTCAGGTTTACAGTACCGAGAAGCTTTGAAAATAAAAATATTGGTGCTACAGAGAGGAAAACTAATGCTCGAGAGCTACGGAGATCAGAAAATGAGTCTAGAGTAGACCTCATCACCTCCACCAACCCATCGACCAACTCAACTCCAAAGGTGTCCTGTTCACAGAAATCTCCAGGCGTTCAACTTTTTTCTCAAGGGCCTACGTCCCGAGCCATCAGAGGATGTGGACTCTTCCAAATGGCAGGTCTTAGATGGGGCAGAACAAACTGCCAACACCTACTAACAATAGAGAAGCTACTTAGCATATGAGGCGCTGAACTAAGTACTTATGATTGGCAATGTCGGGGACTGGAGGAGAAAAATAAAAAACTATAGGAATCGTGGAGCAAACATCTAATAAACGTTAAAAAAATTGAGAAAAACAGTCGGACCGGCACAACACGAAGGACGTCACAGGGTACTGGTGCCAAAATATTACTTCCTTTATTGTATAAAATGCAGCATTACACGAGGACAATGGCTGGTTAACGCGTTTCGACGGGATCCGTCTTAATATAACCTACCAAGTTAAAAAGTTGGTGGTGTGAAAGGGTCCTGTTGATGGATTGAAAGTTCCTGAAGGAAACATGTTTCTCCTAAACTGAACGACCCCTTAAATAATCCTATCAAACGCTCTCTACACCGGTTGCATCTGTAAATCACCAATTTGCCTACAAAAGAACAGTTCTTGCCAACTTTGATCATAATTAACAAGAATGATTTTAGACAGTTCTGAGACCAATTCTAAAAAAAATTCATGGTTCCACAAAAAGCTGGGACAGGCCAAGACTATGGCAAACAATTTTTTGCGTTGAACTAAGATAACAAATAGAAGGTACAAGTTGGACCCGTTCCACACTTGCAAGTGTGATGCGATAAACTCGCATCAGACTGCAATATCATACTGCTGCCCCGGATCCCACGCCCCCGAACGCTAAAAAACGGAACTGAAGTGACCATGTGAGTTCAGTTCCGGCTTTCAGCGTTCGTGCCGGGAGCATGCGTTGCGAGTGTGATGCGAGTTCATCGCATCACACTTGCAAGTGTGGAACGGGCCGTAGACTAGACAGCCTTACACTAAAACTAATCTTCTATTCAGCATGTTTCACTGTAGACTAGCTTCCTAGTAAATCTGACCCATTGAGGGTTGAGGCATCTATACCAAAGCAGTCAAGGGAATAAATGCAATTTCATGCATTCAGGGAACAATGAACTGCGGTACCAAAAGTAGGTCCTAGAGTAGTAAATATTAAGGTCACTATGAGAAGGACTGGGGTGTACCTGTAGATGGTAGACTAAATAACAGCCAATGTCAATCAGCTGCCCAAGGCCACGTATTATAAAGACATGGACCTCAAGAGACAAAAGCTTCAAAGACAATGCCCAGAGATTAGAGTTCAAAGAAGAGCAACAAAACTCATAAGGGACATGGTGACCTCAGCTTTAAGGGACGGAGTAAAAGAAGTAAATGCTGTTCTTCTGAAACGAAACGAGAGTTTGAGGAGGGACATAATTCTTGTGTCCATCAATATTGTAAATATATTTTTAACTTGGAAGAGCATGGCCAAGAACCAAGGCCATAACAAGAGAAACTATCACTAATTTCTTAAAGGGGTTCCCAAGATGACATTAATGGTATCACATTTGGGGAGTCCATATCTGCATCTGAACATTGATCAGTGATTATTATGCTCAAATCGTTTTTTTATGTGGGGCCCTCCTTTTCTTAACAAATCACCTATCCTATGCAAAAGGTCATTTATTATTAGTCTGGAGAGCCCTAATCATTCCTAACAATGTGTGTTGTAGAATATACATGAGTTTGGAAAAGTACATATAATAGTAGAAGGTTAGTGAGTCTGGAGTCCTAAAATGAAGGTGTAGAATAGGCCTCAATATCAGATAGTTTGGGTCAACACGCAGCACCCACAGATCATCTTTCTTAGTAGCTGATATAACGGAGATGAAACCGGGAAGGGGACATGCTATTGTCATATGTGTGGCATCGGGAATGCAACTCAGCTTCCAATAACACGAATGAAAGCTGAACTGCAGTACCTGGCCTGACCACTAAACAGGAAGTAGAGCTGTCTGTTTCTGTTTGATTATCAGTGGCTGAGATGATTTTTAGGGTGCTGGGGTCAGAACCCTATCAATCTCATATTGAGGACTATTCTATAGATACAATGGGGGAGATTATCAGAAACTATTCTATTGCCAATGGAAACCAATTACAGTTCAGCTTTTTATTTCCACAGATGTTAATGAAATGAAAGCTGAGAGCTTGATTGGTTTCCATGAGCAACTAGACATTTTTTTTACCTCAGACACCTCAGTGCTTTTAAATAGGAACCCCCTCCTAAATTGGGACTATACTGTAAATAACAAGGTCTACCTCATCCCTACAGCCTAAGTATAGGATGTCCCCCTAAGGCCCCTGATGCTGCATGAAAAGACTCTGATATCGTCCAAGTAACTTTTATATTGCCCACCTTTTAATTTACAGGTTGACTTTATGGCTGTGCATCCATAACCAGGAATTTTTAAGACGGGGGGATTGTATTTAATGTTCACTCTGTAAAACCAGCAACATTTCATGTCTGATTCTGAGCGATGATATTAGAGGATCTTATAAATATGAAGAAAGATCGGCGGAGGCGCACAAGCTTTGTGCCGGCTAGTGATATCCGAAATGCGGGGAGTCTGTGATTTACGAGACACAAAGCGGGGTTTAGGGGACAGCAACAAAGTCTGAACATCCCGCCTCGCCGCCAGCCGTGCAACCCCCCATAGTGTGTACAGGGAGATCTCCGAAAGATAAAAACAATGTTGGCCTCAGTTTGCGCTGGGATTATTACTGAACACGCATACCTCAATCTTTCCGTTTTTCTTGAAGATGTTTCAATTATTTAACATTTTTATTACAAAAATATAGAATTTTTTCCAAATTAACTTAGATTTTGTATTTGGAGTAATTAGTTTTATAGGTCAGGCTAATAGAGAGTGGACCCAATAGTTTATGTTGAAACGCCAACCTGGAAAATATCATGCCAGCACTACTTGGGGCCAAACAGCTTGGGAGTTTACACCTCTGCTCGTTTAACGGCCCCATACACATGTAATTCGGCCATGAATTGTGGCTCTCATAATTAGATGGCGCAGGATTTTCCTACTAAAATCAAGGTGTTGTACAAGTATTAATCTAACAAAACAAAATACATGGTCGAGCTTTAGATGCAATATCAACATTGCAAAACTGTGAGCGAGGGGGGGCGCTCTTTGTGAAAAAGAGCATTTCTTGAACCGAATAAGCTGTAGTGATGATTTCGTTCACAAACGAACAAGCTCTGAGAAGCCGCCGATCTTCTATGTGATACTAACGGGTAGTACCGCTCCCTATGGACTTACTGAACCCCGGCCCTAATAGGCTACCACGCAACCTTTTAAACCAAATGAAATACCATGTACAGTATATAGGCCGTTTCAGGAGCAAGAAGAGACCTGACTCTTTGTTAGTGAGCAGTAACCTTATGATCAAGGCGGCACGCGTGCCAAACTGATAAACCCGCAAATGCCAGGGCCCAAGATGCGGGGGGGCTCAAAGGCTGTAAATAGGAATACAGGGTGGTTCTGTGAGGGGTGCTGAATCTAAGAATCCATAGGGGTAAGAGTGGGCTTCTATAAAAATGAAAACTGTATTTGTTATAGTAAAGCTCTCATGTAGGGGCTGACTGATTGGGAGATAAACTAATTTATAGTATTATACTAGAATATTTATGGGAACAGTGAGGCACAGGTTGTTTTTTTGATTTTGAAGGCCCCATGTGAGGTCACTGCAAGAGGCCAACTGAGGATCTGTCACCCAGGGGCCTACTGACACCCTGAAGCCGACCAGGATCACTCCCTAAAAAGAGACTGTAAGTTTCATCACAGTAAGCTGTGGGTGGAAATGTTCCTATTACGTTTTGAAGGTGACTGTTCTATTGAAGAGGACCCAGGTAAAGTATCTTATACATATTTTTATCAACATAGTTTATACATGTTTAATGTTGAAAAAAGACACTTGTCCACTCAAGTTCACAAGGAGGGAGGGATTGGAGTGATAGGGACTTAACGGGAAACCACTCTATATAACATAACCCTCAATGTTAGTTAGTGTAAAAAGGTCATACTGAGACCTGCTTGAAGCTCCTACTGTCCTGCTGTGACACGCCTGAGGCAGGCTATTACCACAGATTGACCGTTTCATATAAAGAGCCCTGTCGCCTCCGTGAGTTAACCTGACTTTTCTAAACGGAGACAGTGCCCCCTCGAATTGATTCTGGGTAAACATATGCAACTTAGGCGCTCTCCAGAAGGTTCAATCTTCTAAGCACCAACTATGGAGCTAACACTCGTCAGTCATTGTGCACCCATACAAGGACGCCTTGAAAATATCTAATGTATCAATGCTAGCCCCCCAGCAGAGCACGTTTTCAAGGCTCTTTATGAGTCGGACCTTTATTCCATATAACTATAAACTAGGGACCCACTAGGATACAGAACTCCACTGCTATAGGATACAATATAATACAGCTTCAAAAAGGTAGATTATTTTATGCTCTCTTATATAGTAGGATTTTTTATCAGGATGATGGGAAAGCGGGTGACCATGTGTTCCGTTGCAAGCATTACACCGTTGTTAAGCAAAACTGTTTCCTAATCCATAGTGACATTTGATACGGTGGACTCATGGCCGCCACTACGATCTGTATACATAAAGGCCTTTCTGGGGGGGTAGCGGAAAAATTGCGAAAGTGTAAAAAAAAAATTGTGCAACGCTGTCAGAAAAATCGTAATTTATATGTCCTATCTGCAGGCAGCATGTTATAGAGCAGGAGGAGCTGAGCAGATTGTACATATTGTCCTATCTGCAGGCAGTATGTTATAGGGAAGGAGGAGCTGAGCAGATTGTACATAGTGTCCTATGCTGACAGTCTGAGCCCAGGGTGCACCATGAGCCCACAATGACGGCCGAACATTGTGGACATGAAGTAATTGCTGGTGACAGCGAGCACTTCCAAACCTCTGGAGCGCGCCCTCCACCCCCGTAATGGAACACACAATGGAGACAGATTTATTTTTGTCGCTGCTCCAAAGATCACGTCTTGGCACAAGAGGATGGAGAAGAGAAAAATGCATCGACCAGATGTGACAGTCATCCAGAGCCCTGCGGTGCCTGTGGAGACCCCGCGCCCCCTCTCCCACTCGTATTGATAGATTTACCTGCACTGAACATGTAGCAAATACAGAGGGAGAGTTGACATCATACTGTCATGTTGAAATAATTGTTGCAAATCCAAGCTGCTAGATTTTTCCATCTGTATAGATTTTCAGCAAGCAGAGATCTTAGCCATAAAAATGTATATCAGAGACTTGGAGAATTTTATTTTTATGTATGTAAAAAAATAAATCATGTACTACATTATTGCTCATTATATATGTACCAGACAATGGAATCTGCTATCCCTGATGTCAACACTGGGGAGCTTATTGCATACAAGATAAACGAATTACTGTATCCTAATCAGAAAATAGGCAATGAAACTAAATCTACCGTCAAAATTATCATGATAAACCGGGACACTTATTATAGATCCAGACACTGGATTGTTATCCATGGCCTCCCTCCTTTCAAAATCAACTTTAAAAATATCTGCAATAAGCTAGAAGGGCTCCTAAGGGCGTTACCAGCTTCATGCTGCAGTGTTACGTTGTCTCCTCCGTGCTCCTTCCTCTGTCTACTGTTGTATGGTATAAAAAGGCGTGATACAACATGGAGGGACTCTGGGTAACACACAAAGATCAGAAGGGTTGTGGGAGGGTTACAAAGCCCTTGTGTAGAAGCACTTCTTCCACCCACTGTGGAGATTAAGCAGATGAGAGAGAGGGGAAATGCTGAGGGAGACGTATAACAACTGTGAATCTGCAGCATGGAGAGGTTTGGTAACGCCCCAGAAAGCTTTCTGTCTCATTAGAGAATTTTAAAAGTTAATATTAGAAGATGGAGGCCGCGGATAACGAAATATAAGAAGATTACCACAGTCACAATTCCTGGATCTATATAGTTAGTGGTCCCTGGTTATCATGGTGGACTCTAATGGTATATTTTAAAGGGTATGTCCAGAGGTTGAAAAAACATGGCTGCTTCTTGCTTTAAAACGACGCCTCTTCTGACCATGGAAGTGTGTGGTAGTGAAATAAGCTCAACTAAAGTTATACAGCTGAGCTGCAATACCGGTACAAACCAGGCTGAACCGTGGCGCTGTTTTGGAGGAGAGAAGCCATGTTTTTTTTAATTCCGGACAACCCCTTTAAAAAATTTGTCCTGCATGCTCTGCAATCCTTCCCTGCTCCGTGGTGAATGCGGGCGATCACAGGAAGATGTGCAGGAGCTCAGCTGGAGGAGTGCGAGGAGCCCCCCGTCCTTCCAGGCGCATGATCGAGACCGCACAATTAAAGGCTTACAGTAATTCAAATGTACGAAATCAATAGACCTCCCGAAGCTGCAGCCTTTCATTCTGTAGGGTAAGCATTGCCTGGCAGCAGCGCATCGCATTATCTATCTATAGATACTGGAGGGGTTTCATTTTTTTAAATTTTTTTTCTTTTTTTTTGCATTCTTACACATCACATTGCACTTATTTATTGCCGTATCCAACATGAAGCTGACATGACCTGACCAACAAAGGAGGTTATTTCTCTGGAGAGCGTGCACTTTACCTCTTGTGTGTGTGTGTTGTAAGTAGCAGCAGGACTGTGAAAAAATGCATTTATATTCCAGGATCTGGCATTTTTTCCAATTCTCCACATGCGTGTTCTTAGCCCTGAGTGGATGTATAACCCTCCTTTGCACAGGCACAGCAGTGTGAGGACACACCCCTAGTAGAGCAATTGAAGAAGCTATCGTTTGGAACAACAATAATTTTTAACTGTCCTGCTACTAATACCATCATGCACTGTGTGGTGCCAGTCACATGACACAATCACGTGAAACCGAGAAGGCGTGATTTGCCTTTATGAATATGCAAATCAGCTTACAAGTGCATCGGGGGCGGGAGAAATTTGCTCACTATGAGATACAAGAGCATCACTCATCTTCGAAGTTGCCACCAACACCCCTACTTTGGCAATGGTTACATTCTCAGTTCATTTGTTTTTAATATGACATAGCATGCTTTTAAGTCAAAGAACATAGACCAAAGAGAGCGGAAGTGATCATAGCAATCACTGAACTGCATGCCTCTAATTGACTCAGCTCAGGCAAAATATGACTCATCTCTGCCCATTTTAACAAAACATTGGAGGGTTTTTTTTTTTTACAGGCGAGGCGAATCGGTGAAATCTACATAAAAGAGGAAAACTTAAAAGGACATTTTATGCCCTACACGAGGTGGTGGTAGTTTAATGATGTAAAACCTGGTTGATGGATCCCTTAAGGCATTAAAGGGGAGTTTAATGTCCTTCATGCTGATACTAATGAGGGGGTGCAGGAAGAACTAGAGGTGAATGTGATTTGATATCTCATATTATATGTCACTGTAGGGAACTAAAGTATAGTTGTTCTGGTGCGGAATCACACCCCATCATCCGTCTTGTGTTATTGCAAAAACAACAGACGCCTTGATCTTCCTGACGAAACAGTTCCAGACTTGGCAACTATAAAACTTCCCTACCTATTACCAAAGCCTAAGACGCGGTATACAGAGCCGCGCAGGCGTCTTCTGCATTGTTGCTGGACCTCCACTCCAGGGTCAGCTTTAATAACTTCCACTTTCGGGAGAGCGTAGCAGGTGGCCTCGGCGTCCGGATCACCAGCGCACATTCACTTTATGTTTTTAAAACAATAATAATGAAGTCATTTTTCAAAGCGCGTCCTGGGCTCATTATTAGTTTACAAAAGTGACCCCGTAGTCAGCGCCAGTGCAATGTGTTGGAGAACATCAGAGGGAGAACGTTTCTGCAAAGTTTTAAAGGAATTTCGTAACTTAGTTACTCCGGCCTTTGTTATATCAATCATTTGTTTACTATATAAAGGCCTAGAACGCAAAAAGTCTAAGTCTACGGAGATTAGACACAGTGGGGCTCATTTACTAAGGGTGTGGATCGGATACTCGTCGGGCTGTTCGCAGTTTTCGTGATTTGTGCAGCTTGGACAGGTATTTAACAGGTTTTCTGAGCGTGGGATGTGTCACACACGTATCGGATTGTGGCACAACTCCGTGGCTTTCAACACAAATATGGGGGCCGGGCCGCGGACAATCTGACTGATTTGGACTGAGTGCAGGATTTAACTTTCAATTGTGTCGCAAGACAAAGCACTTACATGCACCGAACGAAGGAAGAAGAAGGTGTGTTACCTATCTGCAGCAGCATGTTATAGAGCAGGAGGTGCGAACAGATTGTAAATAGGGTCTATCTGCAGACAGCATGTTTTATAGAAGAGGAGGAGTGAGCACATTGTACATAGTGTCCTATCTGCAGGGCAGCGCATTTATAGAGCAGGAGGTGCGGAACAGATTGTAATAGTGTCCGTTGCAGACAGCATGTTATAGAAGAGGAGGAGCATGAGCACATTGTACATAGTGTCCTATCTGTTGGCAACATGTTATAGAGCAGGAGGAGCTGAGCAGATTGTACATAGTGTCCTTCTGCAGGCAGCTGTTATAGAGTAGGGAAACGCCGAGCAGATTGTACATTTGCCTATCTGCAGGCAGCATGTTTAGAGTAGGAGGAGTGAGCAGATGTTACATTGTTTCTATATCTGAGGCAGCATGTTATGAGCGATAGAGCAGGGGAGCTGAGCAGAGTACATAGTGTCCTATCTGCAGGTAGCATGTTATGCGAGGAGGAGCTGTGCGGATAATAAAAGTGTCCTATCTGTGGTAGCATGTTATAAAGAGGAGGAGTGAGAGAGATGTATATAGTTTCTCTCAACAGACAGCATGTTATAGAGTAGGAGACGCCGAGCAATTGTACTAGTGCCCTATCTGCAGGCGCACATGTTTTAGAGCGGAGGCGCGAGCAGATTGTACATATGTCCTATCTGCAGGCAGCATGTATAGAGCAGAGGAGCTAGAGCAGATTGTACATATGTCCTATCTGCAGGTAGCATGTTATAGGGAGGAGGAGCTGTGCGGATAATAATA